>CACVCL010031483.1:0-30166 GCA_902729485.2 Mus minutoides
ATATGTAAGGAGGGAATTGGCTCACACACTGTGACTTATAATAAAGGCAACCTTTTTTTTTTCTGAGAAATTTTATCTGAGAGTTAAGAACTCCTTTGAGGTTTTCACCATCAACTCAGCATGGTGCTATTATTTTGTTATTGAGACACTTAAACTTTTATTTTTCTTACCTCTTATGGAGGAATCAATAGTTTCAAAGTACAGCCTAGTGCAGCATCCCTGCATATAATCACATCCTGTTTGGCACTACACAGATTGCCACTAGCTTTAGCAAACTCAGTTGAAACTTATATGCACCCACTCAATTAGTTTTTAAAAACAAAAAATTAAAATATGGTCAGTGATAGATTTTCATATAATTTAAGAGATAAAAACCAGGTATTTTATATTTTTGTGCCTATTGTAAAGGAGGTTGTTTCACTAATTTCCTTCTCATCCTGCTTATCATTTGTGTAGAGAAAGGCCACTGATTTGTTTGAGTTAATTTTATATCCAGCTACTGCAATGAAGCTGTTTATCAGGTTTAGGAGTTCTCTGGTGAAATTTTTAGGGTCACTTATATATACTATCATATCATCTGCAGATAGTGATATTTTGACTTCTTACTTACCCATTTGTATCCTCCTGATCTCCTTTTGTTGAGGAATTGCTCTGGCTAGGACTTCAAGTACTATATTGAATAGGTAGGAAGAAAGTGGGTAGTCTTGTCTAGTCCCTGATTTTAGTGGGATTGCTTCCAGTTTCTCTCCATTTAGTTTGATGTTGGCTACTGGTTTGCTGTATATTGCTTTTGTCATGTTTAGGTATGGGCCTTGAATTCCTGATCTTTCCTTGACTTTTATCATGACTCTAACTAAGGAAGTGAAAGATCTGTATGATAAGAACTTCAATTCTCTGAAGACAGAAATTAAAGAAGTTCTCAGAAGATGGAGAGAACTCCCATGCTCATGGATTGGCAGGATTAATATAGTAAAAATGGCTATCTTGCCTAAAGCAATCTACAGATTCAATGCAATCCCCATCAAATTTCCAACTCAGTTCTTCACTGAGTTAGAAAGGGCAATTTGCAAATTCATCTGGAATTAAAAAAAAAACCAAAAACCAAAAACCAAAACAAAAAAACTAGGATAGCAAAATCTCTTCTCAACAATAAAAGAACCTCAGGTGGAATCACCAGGCCTGACCTAAAGCTGTACTCTAGAACAATTGTGATAAAAATAGTATGGTACTGGTATAACGGCAGACAGGTAGATCAATGGAATAGAATTGAAGACCCAGAAATGAACTCACACACCTAAGGTTACTTGATCTTTGACAAGGGAGCTAAAACCATCCAGCAGAAAAAAGAAAGCATTTTCAATAAAAGATGCTGGAACAACTGGCGGTTATCATGTAGAAGAATGCGGAGTGATCCATTCTTATCTCCTTGTACAAAGCTCAAGTCTAAGTGGATCAAGGGCCTCAACATAAAACCCGAGACACTAAAACATATAGAGGAGAAAGTGGGGAGAAGCCTCGAAGATATGGGCACAGGGGGACAAATTCCTGAACAGAACAGCAATGGCTAGTGCTGTAAGATCAAGAATCAACAAATGGGACCTCATAAAATTGCAAAGCTTCTGAATGGCAAAAGATACTGTCAATAAGACAAAAAGGCAACCAACAGAGTGGGAAAAGATTTTTACCAATCCTAAATCAGATAAGGGACTAATATCCAATATATACAAAGTGCTCAAGAAGCTGAAATCCAGAAATGCAAATAACCCCATTAAAATGGGGTACAGAGCTAAACAAAGAATTTTCAACTAAGGAATACTGAAGGATTGAGAAGTACTTGAAAAATGTTCAACATCCTTAATCATCAGGGAAATACAAATCAAAACAACCCTAAGATTCCACCTCACACCAGTCAGAATGGCTAAGATCAAAAATTTAGGTGACAGCAGATGCTAGTGAGGATGTGGAGAAAGAGGAATACTCCTCCATTGCTGGTGGAATTGCATGCTTGTACAACCACCCTGAAAATCAGTCTGGCAGTTTTTCAGAAATTAGGACATAGTACTACTGGACGATCCAGCAATACCTTTCCTGGGCATATACCCAGAAGATGTTCCAACTGGAAATATGGACATATGCTCCACTATATTCATAGCAGCCTTATTTATAATAGCCAGAAGCTGGAAGGAACCCAGATGTCCCTCAACAGAGGAATGGATATAGAAAATATGGTACATTTACACAATGGAGTACTACTCAGCTATTTAAAACAATGAATTTATGAAATTCTTGGGCAAGTGTATGTATCTGGAGGATATCATCCTGAGTGAGGTAACCCAATCACAAAAGAAGTCACTTGATATGCACTCACTGATAATTGGATATTAGCCCAGAAACTCAGAATATCTAAGATACAATTTGCAAAACATAAGAAAATCAAGAAGAGGGAAGATTGACGTGTAGATACTTTGGTCCTCCTTGGAATAGGGAACAAAACACCCATGGAAGGAGTTACAAAGACAAAGTTTTGCGCTAAGACAAAAGGATGGACCATCTATAGACTACTCCACCTAGGGATCTATTCTGTAATCAGCCACCAAATGCATACACAATTGCACATCCCAGCAAGATTTTGCTGAAAGGACCCTGATATAGCTGTCTCCTGTGAGGCTATGCCAGTGCCTGCCAAATACAGAAGTGGATGCTCACAGTCAGGTATTGGATGGAACACTGGGCCCCCAATGTAGGAGCTAGAGAAAGTACCCAAGCAGCTGAAGGGGTCCACCCTTCAGCTGAAGGTGGAACAACAATATACACTTACCAGTACCCCCAGAGCTCGTGTCTCTAGCTGCATATGTAGCAGAAGATGGCTTAGTTGGCCATCATTGGGAAGAGAGGCCCCTAGGTCTTGCAAACTTTATATGTCACAGTACAGGGGAACGCCAGGCCTAAGTGGGAGTGAGTGGGTAGGGGAGCAGGGCGGGGACAGGTATAGGGAACTTTCAAGATAGCATTTGAAATGTAAATGAAGAAAATATCTGATAAAAATTGAAAAAAAGAGATAAAAACAAAAAAACAACAACAAAAAACCCCTCAAAAACCAAAAAGACAACAAAGTGTGTATGGTCTCAGACTTTTCCTCTTATCCATGTTGTGCCATTGTAGAAATAGTGGGATGCATGCCGAGTTGATACTTTCTCCCCTCTAAAAATTAGTGTTTCTCCATAGAAAACAAAGATGAGGTGAGGCCAAGATTACTGCCAGTTTCCTAGCTCCTTGGTCCAAGTATTCCCACCAGCTAATGTCCTGTGGTTTTTTTTAGATTTGTGAACTTCCACACAGAAAAGTCCCATAATGCCAACTTTATATTTTAGTAACATGAGGTCAAATGGTTATTGGCTATTTGAAATCAATCATGCCTCCTTAATTTACAAAAAGATAAACATCTATACAACATAAGTCCATAGTGGAAAGGTATTAAGAAAGACAGAATGACATTTTATGTGGCAGTTCAATTTTATTTAATACCTACAGTCCTATAATTATTCAATACATTATAACACCTACAGTTGCCTATGAGTGCTTAGGAATATTCGTTGTCTGAGTGCACACCTATATATGCAGTAAGGGCATGACTCCAGAGGGCTGAACACCTTCAGTCAGCAGGATCTGAGACTAAACTGAGATCTGAGCCTTTCCACTCCCACCCTGGTTCTCTGTCCCTTCCACCCACCCAGGTTCTCTGCCCCTCCCACCCTGGATCACTGCCCCCTCACCCTAGATTGCTGCCCTGCTCACCCTCCTTATTCTAATGAGTAACTGCTACATTCATGATACCAGTTGTGTCTGTAAATGACAACCTATCTGGGCTTCTTAAATGAATATAGTGCAATGGAACTTTTGTTGCCATTGGGACTTTTTAAGTTGGTGGAGTAGACACTGCTGAGTTCTACTCCTCCTCCCCACCCCCAGGAGAAAATACTGGATACAGAGTGGATGGAGGAGGGTACTTAAAAATACATTTCCTGTTTACTCTTTATATTTCAGCTCTGGATGCCAATTGTATATCTTCCAAATGGTGAATGAAAAGGAAGTCAAGGCAATGGGAGGCTAGCTGCATGTTTGCACCTTTGTTTATCAGCTTTCCCGCTCACGTTTATTAGGTTCCAAGTGAATTATCTGATCATGTGAGGACTCATATCTTGCTTATGATAATTTGTAATTATTTTCAATTTGAAAGCTGATCAACCTTTTTAAGGACAGGTACATTTCAGCAGAGTTTGAGTCTTCACACACAAGATACTTTCTTATCACATGCTCGGCACTGAGATCCATGAAAGCTTCTTTCAGAGCGTTCACATGTGTATCCGTGGCCTAACTTCTGCTGTAAATGACATTAGTGTTCTGCAAATAATTGCATTCTACATTCACAGAATGGAGTTTACCTTCTGAATTGGTATATTTAGCCCTTCCTCGCTGCTGATTTCTTTGGGGGTACTTACATATTCTTCATAAGCGTCATGAGCTGGAGGTGGGGGTGCTCTGTATCCCGGTACTGCTGCCGTCCCCCGGGCTCGAGGTGTAGGGACACCTCTCGCTATTGGGGGCACTGGAAGAGCTCCACGGGTCACAGTGGTCCCCCGAGGGGTAAGCACGCCTCGTCCAGGTGGTGGTGGTGGTGGAACAGCACCTCCACGGCCCCTAGAAGAAATAGGTGGCATGCAGATGAAATGACATGCAGACAAGAAATGAATTTCTCAGCTCACTGCCCTCACACAAATGAGTCTCTCCTTTGGCTACATATTATATAATTCGTAAAGTGGTTTGAGTAATATTAAAATACATTTCTTTAAATATTATGACGTAGCTGCAATGAAAACCATGCAATTAATGTGTTTCATGCAATGTATTTTGATATGTTCTAATATATAATTTGAAAAGAGATAAAATATGGAAACAGAAAATGAAAGTCCACCTTGTTTGTAATAAAAAGCTAGAAGACAAACCAGCATAATGCCTGAGATGTGCCATGCTGGCTACTGTGAGACCAAGTGCATGTATGTGTGTGTGTGTGTGTGTGTGTGTGTGTGTGTGTGTATTATTTCAATTCTTGGGTTTATTGACAGTAATTTTTATAGTGTGGTCATATTTAAAACAAAACAAAACAAAAAACCATCTTAGTAAAATGTGATATTCTGACTAGAATGATTACATCCTATAGTTACAGTAGCTAAAGCTTCACAATCCTGATTTATCACCATGCGGCATGCCTCCACTGTGTGAGCTGGAGCTGTCACTGACATATTTTTACATGATAACTCAAGGGTTGTGGAATTAGTGCTCAACAATGAGAAGGCTGATTGAATGTTCTGTACCACAGCCTTAACACAAGAGTGATCTGAACAAAAGCATGAGATCAAAGGATGCAGTCATTTTTATAACATCCTAAAACCTTTAGAAAGGATGTTTATCTGTAGTCTTTGGGCAAATACATGGTTATTTCACTGTGTATTATGTATGAAAGTTGGCCTCTTGAAAGCACTGCTATCAGCAGGGCCACTAAAGCTTTCAGGAAAATGATGATCTTTGGCGTATGGACAATCACAGTGCTTGCCTGTGCCTTTTTGTGGAGGCACAGGTTACACTTTCGGCTTTGAATAGCCATCAAACTCGCTCTTTCTTCCTGGAAGAAAATGAGCTTTAGGAGCAAAGAATAAGAGTGCTGGCAGAGCTCTTTAAAATTCTTAGCTTACCCGGCTAAGAGTAGATAATTTCATATGAGCTAAATATATGAAAGAGTAGCCTACATCAGAGGACATAAAGGATGCAAAGCTATGGTATCAGCTTTGAGCACAATGGTGGAGAAGACAGGATTTTGATATCATAATGACATAAAGACATTTGTTAAGTGCAATTCACCTTCCCTGAGCCTGTGAGTTGTCATTTGCATTTGAGATGTTTGAAAATGCAGTATCCAACTCATGATGTTTTGGGAGGTTGTAGAATCTGTAGGATGCGGGGGGTAGGGGGGTTCTTACTGGAGGAATTGGCTCTCTGTAGACAGGCCTTGAGGTTTGTAGCCCAACCACTATCCTGTCCACTGCTGAAACAGTCGGAGCTAAGCTGTTCTAGTCACAGGTTCCCTTGCTATGAGCCAGTACCCAGTGTGTCTTTCTAAATAATATGGACCACATTCCGTTCAAAATTTGAACCAAAATAAGCCTTTCTTTCCTCAGTTAAGTTGCTTCATGTCAAGTATGTATTCATAACAATGAGACAGTTAACTCACACAGGCTCCAGAAGCTCTTTTCTCACAAAGAACATATTCCCAGTTCTGACAACAGCAGTAATAATTACTGCTGATATTAGCCTTTTAATATTATCAAATATCCACATGCTGATTGTAAATTACATGTGCTGGCTATGTCCTTGAATAACGGTGGGTAAACATTTTAATTACCTAGACCTAAAATCATAATTATTCCTAATAAATGCTACCTAGATTTCTGAATCTGTAATGTTTTATTCTGCAATAGTGTCATGCTCATGTTGATTCTAATTTTTCATCGCATTTCTTCTCCAACCATTCAGTCAATCCCCACCATAGCAAACCCCACACAATGTCTGTCTCATTCTCACTTATATGTGCTCTCCTTTCTTGGCAATATTAACACCATTGCCTTCTCCCATGCAACTTACAACATCCGTCATCTATTTTAGGATCCTGTCCGGGGCTAAATCCCCAGTGTAGGATTCTTTTAGTTTCTGACTTCTTCAAAGAACATTTTCTGCATTTAATCTTCACTGCCTGCTCATTTCTGAGCAGAACATCATTTCTTTAGCCCTTGTTTCAGCACTGGGAAAAGACTCTTGGCTAAGCCCACCAAGCTCTCAGCCTACCAATTTTCTCTTATAGCTCCCATGACCCTATGCCTCCTAAGTTATATTTAAGGCTTCCCTGAACTACCATCTGGAAAATGTTTCTTTGGACTTTTATTCTTTTGTCCACTCTGTCTCTCTGTATTTCAGGTGCTGTTGCAGCCTTGGGTAATAGTTTCGCCTCAATTGTCTCCCCAGCCAAGATTTACTTTCTTTCTCCCATTCTTATCTCTGGAACCAATCAATGACTCTATTTCTTACCATCACAGCACTAAGTGAGATTGTTTCTGAAAATGAGATATGATCACACCTCTCGTTTAATATTCCATTAGTTTTGTATGTTCGTACTTAACGTTGTCCACATTATTCTTTAGAATCTGTTATTAATGACAATAGTGCTACAATATTTATTCAGTTAAGAACTTTAGAATAAATATTTACCAAAGGTACACTCTATTCAAATTTGGCAAATAATCTGAGCCAAAAGAAACCTGTCTCCCCTAAGGTCCCATTAAGCACCCAATTCTGTATGCTATTAACAGGAAAAAATCTATTAGTATTATATGCTTTTAAGATTTCATAATAAGAGACATGAATTACTTTAAGGAGCTACAGAATCAAAGAATACAGTAGAAATGTGTGGCTTCATTTGTTGTACCAAATATGTGGTTATGATATCATAACCACATATTCCTGCTATAACTGTTAAAAAAAATTACATTTCTGAACCACAGAAATGATTAACCTATTTAAGTTGACTTGCAAAATTTCTACTTTAGAATCTAGCATCAGGTTAGAAATATAAAATTTTTATAAAAGACTGTCCTCATAAAAAAATGTTATATCTGGTCAGGGATGTGCATGTCGGTGAGCAAATGACTCTGAAAATATTACCAAGATCAAATTTTATTTTTGAAATGAAATATGAAAAGAAGTTCTAGAATTTCTCTGGTTGTTTCCTTGTTAGAATTCCCCCAGAATTTCCATGATTTCTATACATGGTTCACTGCTTAATATTCCATTTGGAAATATAATTTTTCTGATAAATGAGCAAGGTTTTAAAATATTAATTGTAAAAGACTGGTATATTCATAAAATTTAAATGTTTGGGATATTAAAGTTGCAGAATACCTTAGCAACCCTTAAAATGATTTCTATGTGACAGATGAAATATTAGTTTAGGTTGTATCCTTTCAAAATATATAAGTCAGCTATATAGATCAGGAGCTAAATGAATTAAATGGTCTCTGTATGAGAGCTATGAGGTGTGTGTGTGTGTGTGTGTGTGTGTGTGTGTGTGTGTGTTAGATGTAACTTTTTTAGATGTTAAGTTTTATTTTGGCTCCCAGTTTTGTAAGTCCCAGGCCAGAAATATGAAGACTCATAGTATTCAGGCCTTTACAGAAGTTAGACAGAGTATAGGGGTTCCCAAAATAGATGGGAGCAGCAAGATGGAACAAATAGATGGGTGATACCGAGATGGAGCAAAGTTATTGGGCATGTGGCAGGAACATGACTAAAAGAAAACCCAGTATACAGTGATAACTACAGCATCCTTGGAAGGCAGAAGGCACTTAATCCTATGACCCCAGACTTCCCACTATGCATTGCTTACTGATGGTTTTATTTGGCCTATGGATTCAATGTTCAGGGATGTTAGTCTGAGTTCCCTTTCTTTGTTTTGTTTCTGGCTTTGGTACTAGACTATGTATCCATCTTTGCCTTTAAGCAAACTGATGTTTTCTGTTAAAAACTCAAAAAAGACAAAGACCTACAAAACCAAAAAAAAATGTGATTCTGTTCAACTTGACAAGATTATATCCATTCAAGAAATATGTACACTATAAATTAAATATGTATTTTTCCATTGTGCAAAGACTTTTTTGGTTTTAAAAGTAAGCAAAGGACTGTATAACCTCTATTCCCTGACCTGAGACAGAAGAGGAGAGCAGAGACTCTTTGATTCCTGCTTTAGCTTTTAAGAACAGTTGTTAAGTGCTCAAATCATGAATTCTGGAGTCAGAATGTATTTAATTATTTTAGGTAATATTTTAATAATCTATCCAACTTTCGTTGTTTTGTGTTTGAAACTAGCTCCATAGCTAGTCTGTAACTCATCATGTCGAACCAGACTGGCACTGAACTTCACTTTTCTCAGTCTCTTGAGTTCTAGCACTAAGGGTCAGGACTACAGCACATGGCCCACCACTGGCACTGAACTTCAGTGTTCTCAGTCTCTTGAGTTCTGGTACTAAGGGTCAGGACATGGCCCACCACTGGCACTGAACTTCATTGTTCTTAGTCTCTTGAGCTCTGGTACTAAGGGTCTGGACTACCACATGTGGCCCACCATGTTCTCAGTCTCTTGAGCTCTGGCACTAAGGGTCTGGACTACCACATGTGGCCCACCACACTTTTGTTCCTTGGTTCCTTACTTATAAAAATAGTTATCTCAAGTTTAAAAAGAAATGTGATGAGTTAATGTGTATAATAATCCCATGAGTGTAAATGAGCCCCTTGTCTTGTGCACTACATAAGCACCCAGTCATATTGACTTGTGGTGTTAGTGTTGAGACTGTTTAGCTCTATTTGGAATCATGACAGAGCAGAACAGCATGGGGCTGTGGTCATCACCTGCTGTTAATACATTCAGAGTGAGAACTCATGTACCTTGATGGAGCTGTGGGAGTTATTCTGATCCCTCTGCCTCTGATACCTCGGCCCCGGCCAGACTCTTCTGAGCCATTCAAGTAAGACAACTCCCGGAGTTGCTCTTGACGAATTTCATCATTGTAGTCCTAGAAGACAAAAACACAATGAGATGAGTTAGTATCAGAAACTGAGTTCTTAGAGCTGAAATACAAACATACACCACAAACAAAAGAAAAATGATGAGGGTACCACCTACTGATAGAACATTTGTCTATCATGTGAGAGACCTCAAAATCTGTCACAGGCATTTCAAAACATGACAACAGAGCTGAGTCGAGTTCCACGCCTTCCTTCAAAGTTCTGATGCAAGTACTCAGGAGCCTGAGGTGGAAAGGGATGCTTCCAGGGAGTCGACAGTCTGTTGGAGAACATCCTGAATTCTAGGTCAGTCTGCGCTGCTGTGAAACAAGATAAACCACACAGCTTTGTCTGTCCTTTTGCTCTGTGTCTGAAATGATGCTAAAGAATATACGAATCTCTTTAAGCTTCTTATTATATAAAGAACATGAAGCTGCTTCTTTCATCGAGAAAGTGCTCTTTGTGATACTGCATTTAATGATCTTAAATACCATTTTAGGCTTTATCTGAAGAAGAAAGACAGTCCTGTCAACATCAATATACTGCACTTGGATGAATATGTGTAGATTATGAATGCCTGCTACTCAAATAGCTCCTGGTTCACAGCCCAAACAGGAATAGCCCCAAGATACAGAATAGATGAGATTGTCTTAAATTTGTTAAAATAATGTGTAGCACCAGGCTCTCAGACACAGGAATCCCATCAAAGAGGCTGGCCTGAAATGCTGTTCAAACTGGGATCTTCCTTATGTGCCTTCTGTGTGGGAAGCGAAAGTCATAATGTAAAGCAAGTTTTACAGTTACAATCAGGGACTCCAGTGAAGTACTTGTCTTTACCTTTAAGTCTTTCCTCATTTAATATCCATACACACAACACACAAATACAAATATACAAATAAACACACACAGCCATATACATACACAAACACATACATACAGACACATAAATATACACACACACTCAAACTAGGAGAGTCTAGGTCCTAAACCTTAAAGTTTTTGTAGAAGCTGAGTCAACAGAGATGACATATAGAACCCAGTCTTGAGATAAAGGTCCAGGGTATCAGCAGAGAGTGGCCATTTTGCTCCATATAAACTGAGTTTATGTATTGACTGAGGTGCAATTGCTACATCCACTCCAGTAGTGACAAGTGCAACAGGCCCTGAAAACCTGGGCGCTGTCCCGAGGCGAAAAGTTCACAGAAACTTAGTCTCCTGTAATCCTGGCATTCTGTATTAGGAATGCCCCAATGTCTTTATTTTAGTTGGTAAACGGATCTGTGTGCTTTCCCTTAATATTGCTTTATTATAAGCACCTCTATTTGACATATAGCTAAGTTAGATTCTAGGTAGTCCTTGAGCCGACCCTGGGCATGGATAGCTAAGTCACTGCCCTACACAGGAATTTACCATTGTCTAGGAAACAGGAAGTTTGTGATCCAAGGAGGAACCAGAGTAGTGGGGCTGTTTTTGATCCTAGTTGTTAACTTTGAATTTTATCCCAGTTGGTTCCTGCAAGTCCTTCCGTGTTTGCATTCCTGTTTTGTGTAAGAATTAAGTAACCTCATTGTACCTTGCCAGTGTGTCACCTAACTTCCCCATTTTCTTCTGTATATTAAAAAAAAAAAAAAAGAAAAAGAAAAAGTTTGATGCTCGATTTGACACATTACATTCAGATCCACACTCCTTTATGTTGAGTCTGTTTGTCACCCTATTCCCACCGAATCTATGCCCATCTGCCAGAATCCCTGATTCCCATGGATTGAGGGGGGCCTATTAGGCCCGGTCTGTGGCATGCAATGAAGAAAGACAGTCAGCTACACATCTCTGCCTGTCAAGGTCTGGGCAATTCTGATGCACTGCTTTACCTCAAGCTCCAGAAACTGTCTTGATTACAACTGAAAAGACTAAGCATGCTGAGCATTTATTTTCCTATTTTCAACATGTTGCTTTAATGTGTATTCTCTTCAGCACCTCATTAGAGTAATGGTGGGTTTACTAAAGCCGACAGAAGAAGTAAAACGGGTAAACTACAGCTTCTAACAAGTTGTATGCTATTCAGTCTCTACCTCCCAATCTTTATGTTCAAGTGCCAACTACACCGGAGGGGAAGAAATAAAAACATGTCTATTACTTTACTAGAGTCATGAATGCAGAACAATGCTCCTGCTACTTAAGCCAAACACCTTGTCATCATAATGGAACATGAACCCCATGATCTTCCCATGTAATATTGCTGATTACAGTGCTGTATCTGCTGCCTTTCCCATGTGGTAAACCTGTATTTATCCAGAGTCCATATGAATTAAGAAAAGATCGACTGGCATTGTTACATAGCAAAGAGATATAATAAATCAGCCCTCATCCAGAATCCATGCTTTTGAAAGTTCTAGTAACCTTGAGCTGGCCTTGGTTGTGTGAAACTTTTCTGCTAATTACAAATGTAACCAAAGTGAGCAGAAAGTGCTTGTGTACTGGAATTTGAGCTTTTTGCCATTGGAAACTGTGGAAACTAAAAGGGGGCAGGGAAAGGAGGGGGGAAGGGAGGATAGCCCATGCCCGGCCAGAGTTCCTCCTATGCTCTGGGCAGGCAGATGTGAGAAGGCTGCCAGATGCTTTCCACTCCGGCCTGGGTGGGCATCTAAGACACTGACCCCACTCAATGGGGAGGGGGTGTGGGTGGGTGGACAAGGGGCAGTCCCCGACCGGGGAGCCCTGGGATTACACACTGTGCCCCAGGTTATGGGAGAAATAGCTGAGGGAAAGAGGTTCCCACACAGGCTAGAGTCTGTGCAGTGGGCCTTGATGAGCACAGACTATCTATGGTTTTAGATCTTTATTGAAGAAAGGCAGGAGGGAAGAGAAAAGGTGGCGAGAGAGAAAGAGCAGCTATGGCCAAGAGAAGAGAGAGAAGAAAGGCTAGAGAATAAAAGGGAGAGAGAAGAAGAGAGAGGAGAGAGGAGAGGAGAAGACAAAGAGGAGAGAGGAGCAAGAGAGGAGTGAGAGAGTGCAGAGGGGTCAAGCAGCCCCTCTTAGAGTGGGCTGTTTTATCTTACTGTTGCTAGGTAACTGGGGAGGAGTTTAGTCTGAAGGTCAGAAGCTTGGGACATTGCCTAAGTGACTACTAACCATGCTTTTCTTGTGGGGGCTGTGAGGGGTGGTAACTTTGACAGGAGCCAGGGTTTCAGGAGCATGAGGGAACTCCTTCCGTCCCATGTAGGTGAATTATCACCACCAGGTCTCAGGGTTCAACACCTCAGCTCGACTGGAAACAAGACTGTCTGTGTATAGCCCAGTGCCCCACAGGAAACTTTTATGTCACAAGGAAGGCAAGTCTAGCTTAGTTTTTTGGAAAGTAAGAGAATATGTGGAGAAATTCTAGTCACTCTGACCCTTCTGCAGTCCTAGAGCCTTTTCAGAGTTCTCCTCTCTTGGTCAAACTGGTAGAGATCAGAAATATCAACAGCACTCCATAGAAATCTATTTTTCCAGGATAAAAGATAATAAAGTGGTATGTCATTAAGAATCTTGTGTTGATTTGATCTAAAGTTGTTAACAACACAGGTGATTTGTCAGCGTCAGATATACAAGTTGTGCTTCAGAGTCATGCTTAAAGAGCCAATATCCACTTCTTTGCATGAGAGTTCTGACATGTTACCATTTCTTTCTTGGGCCAGATGCTGTGTCAGATGGAATTCAATATCTCTGAATAAAATATCTAAGAATCATAATAATTTGAGCTACTTATTGAATGTCTTTGTTCAATGTGTGCTTTACCCATCCAGTGGCATTGTTATTTTTCTGCTCTGGAAAAATCTGCTAACCTGGAAGGAAAAGCCACATTGGAGAGATGATATTTCACACTGAAGAATAACTCTTTATGTAAGTAAAATCACTATTGACAATGTACACCCAAGTTCCTTATGGACTTATCTCGAAATGTTCCCTTTAAGAGATTAGTCACTTTCCAGGTTTATGATGACCAAGAGAATAGAGTCAAGTAATTACAAGTGTAACTGACCAAGAACAGCAGTTGCTACTGCAGTTGTGAAATACTACATCCCCCAGGCCATGTTACCAAGAGCTTCTCTCAGCTTCAGATGTTAAAATAAGTCCGTCCCAGCAGATGCTGGATTCCTGCGTTATGAGGACTCATTTATGGTATTGCTGAACTGAAGTATTGCTCTTAACTTCATTACATCAGAGAACCCCAGAAATTCACACTTATCTTGCCTTGGTTTCAATAAATAAGAGTCCTTCTTGTTTCTCACAATTATTTTGATATTGTCGAAAGAGCATTTTCTCTGATAAAATCCTTCCATGTTTAATCACCTTTTGCACTGACTTTTTCAAGGACTCAAGTGGCAATATAGAATTGTAAAAACATTAAGTTCCTAAAATCACAGAGCTGAGAGCTTTCTCAGACTAATTTGTATTAAAGCTGTTGGAGGCTATTCCATTCAACATGCCCTATGCTGTGACCATTAATGTAAATGCCATTCTCCTAATCCAAAATGGTGATAGGTAGGTTGAATATTAGCCTAATTACTGATAACTAAAATGCAACACTTTGAATTTAAAGCAAAAATGCAACTTGTTTAATGCATCACTCAGTGAGAAAGCAGAAGTCATGGAGGTTGGCAAACATGAGAACTGTTGAAGATGGAGAATAGAACAATTTGGTTAGGACAGAAGAGCTATGACAGTAATACACAGGTTGCTTCTTATGTGGTGAGATATGAGAAAAGGATATGGACATCTAACAGTTTAAGGTTGCATAACACAGTTTCATTTTTTGCTGTAATTTCTAATATGTTTTGCATTTTTCAATTTTTGAAATAATAACATGTATACTCACAATAAATTTCATCTGTTTCTTCCACCGAATAAGGTAACTTTATGAAACAATTTCCATGAAATGTGTGTGTTCCCTTTTGCCTCTCAGATAAGGCTCTCCCACTGTGCTGGCATATGGTGTAAACAGTATAAAAAAAGCCGAGAGCAGAAGGATGCTCGGATGTTCCTCGAAAGGACTAATGCACACAGTCCGCACATTAAATGTATATGCATAATTTCCCAGTTACATACAGTCTTTTCCATCTGCTGTGGTGGCGTTTTGCCAAAATACAAATTGGGAAGATTATTTAACTTACATTTAGATGGCAGGTAATGGCAGGTGTTAATAGGCAACCTGGGGGTTTAGTCAGGGACCGTTTTACTGCCAAATCCTCTCCATTAAGACTCCACAGGCCCTGGTGCCACACATTTAAAACTGTTGAATGAGCTGGAAAGACGCTTCACTGAATAAAGGCACTTAATGCCAAGGCAGACAATCTGAGTTAACCTGGAAATTTACATGGAGAAAGTAGGACGCTTTCTCCTGTAGGATGTCCTCTCCCTCTATGTGATTCTCATGGTCCCAGCATACTACATACACGTATATACTCACAAACACACATACAAACACATGCATGCACATGCACGGTACACACATAAAGCAAATAAATACATAAGTGTAAAAACTAGAAAAGAAATGTAGCTTACAGTACTTTGGGGGGTTACAAAGAAGTTGGAATAAATATCAACATCTAGAAATTGTACTAAAGAACAAGAATGTGAAACTGAATGTGGCGGCACATGTCTGCAATTCTAGAACCTGGAAACTTAGACACAGGAATATGAACTAAAGGCCACCCTGTCTTCTCAAAAGTAAAAACTAAATAAAGAGGAAATATGTGCTCTGAACTCATATCATACTTATAGCTAAGCTGGAATGGATGGGAAACTTAAACAAACAAAATCCAGAAAACCCAAACTTTAGTAGACATTATGTTATAAGACAAAACTTTACACAGCCTTACTGAGATAGCACAGAATGAGCTTTGCTTACTAGAAATCAGGAAATCCATTAGCAAACTAGAGTCAAATAAGAGTAAGTTAAAAGTTATTAAGAATCTGCCCCATGGATGACTTCATGTAAAGTTCATATAAAACTCTATGCTGGTATTCACATAAGAAAACTGAATATCAGAAATTCAAAATGACTTTGACTTTGATACTTAAATCGCTATGGATGGCAACTTATGAGTTCAAATGTCTTTTATTTTGTTCCTGTTATAAAAATCTCATTATAAACTATTCAAAAATCTGACCAATTGTGATGACAACAAAACAAAATGAATGCATATGTTATTTAGGATTATTAGAATGGCTGATTTTTTTGTTTCTTTTTAAATTTTCTTTATGAAACATTAGCTTTTGACATGAGTTCCACCTGTAAATACATGTGAAACAAATAACAAGGAAAATATTCGTTGTGAGATTTTAACTTATGCTAGTCTAAAAAATCAGTTATCACCTCAAGATAAATTTAGGATACTAGAAAAATATTCATTTTATATTGATATCAAGTTTGAGCTGCTACAAATATCAAGTTCTGTTTATCAAAGAAAAGACACTATAAGCTTGTTTATTAAATGTTCTTGGCATAGTCATAAAAAATTCCAGCATTAAGAACGTGAGTTAGGCACACAGACCCACCCATAGCTCAGGAAATACTGGAATCTGATTGCTGTGTACATATATATATATATATATATATATACATATATATATATATATATATATATATATATATATATATATAGAGAGAGAGAGAGAGAGAGAGAGAGAGCTCACAAGACATGAAATTGGATGTGTAAGGAGTCAGGAGAAAATCTCAGTGGAGAGTGTGATTATTAAAAATACACATTATATGAATTTTTTGAATGATAAAGGAGAACATTATTTAATTTTTGGCAAGTTGTCAAGCACATGACATGGGAGCTATATTGAATTTTCAATAATACTAGGCTTTAATTTAATCCTTTAACATATGCTAATTTATCCTTATAAAGCAAGCTCTTTTAAAACACTTTTTAGAGTAGCAATCCAATGATCCTCAAAGCTTTTTCAATAAAAAAATCATGGTGGAAAGCATAATTTGAGAAAAGGTGTAAAATATCAGCACATAAACATGGTTGATATGGTTGGCTAATGTCAATAATCCTACAACCTCAGGCCTCTTCGTAGAAAAGGTGAAATTCTAAACCAAAATTTCTTTAATGTCTGCATCTTTGATGGTTTGAAGCTTACTCTTCAGTTTCAAAGTTCACAGATATTTATAACATGTTGACTAGCCAACCACTCTGCGTGTATTTGAAGCCTGTTCCACAGGATAGAATTTATGTCTGATACTGCAAACATGGCAAAAACCTACGTCTGTCTGTATGGTGATGGTCCCTGGGTGGTCTAAGCTACAGGTGCTGTTTTGCTAAATGGTTATGCTGGCAAACTGCCTTCTAAATATTATATTTATACCAGTGACTGTGTATCACAGGCTGGCTTCAAATTTCCTATCTAGTCTAGAAAGAGAGACTATTTCAGATCTTCCTAGTACTGAGCCTAAGGGTATGCCTAGTTTATGATATACTGGGGATCAGTTCATGCCAGACAAGACTTTATCAACTAAGATAAATACCATTATAAGCATTATAACGGTTTGAATGCTTTTTACAGAACTCATCTTATTCTACCCTTAGGTGGAGAACCCAGGCCTCTCCTCACCCCTGGAAGTTTGTCAAAAACCTGCATTCATACATTAACCTACACAGGGAGAAGTGCCTTTATTCATCAGAGATTTTAAACACCTATGACATCATCCACAAGGAATGGGAAACTGGTACATGGAGACCAGGGAATGCTCATAGCAAGTAACATACTTACATATGGATCAAATAAGCCATGGAAAGACAGGCTGTAGGATTTAGTGCTCACTACTAAGTAAAAGCCAATTAGAAAGAACTACATAGATGGTTATACATGAGTAAGTCTGGAGCTAGATAGATATCTCTTAGCAAATAAAGCCTCCTTCATAGGAACTGCTGACTTCCAAGCAGTTCAAAGTGCATCACAAGTAAACCCAATGCATCTTGTGATTGCACCTTGATGAAGGATAAAGGATTGATACCCATATTTACAGCATCAGGCGATAAACAAAGAATACAAGGCAGCTCAAGTGCTTGGGAAATTATTTTCAATGCCTTTTATTTCCTACCACTATTCAGTTTTTACTTTATTCTTTTTCTGATATACTGGCACTTTCCCGTGGATGTGGGAAACATACCTCTTTGGGTACATCATCTCTTACAATTAGGAAGAAAATGAAGAACGCAGGCACCAAACAAGCCAGCAAAAACCTTGTCTGCACAGAGTGGAGTCAATAGGAAGTGACCGGAGAATATGTTTTCATAATCAAAAGATATTGTACTGTATCAGAAAAGGTCTACAAGAGAAACAAACCCGTGATTGCTAGCACAAAAGACATGGGTTTGAGTAGCTCATATTATAACAGAATGAGCTATAAATGATCGTTTTGTCATTTGTGGGCAGGCTGGAAATTGACTGTGCACAGCTTGATGATATCTAAACTCACAATGTTATTAGATGAAACTGCAATGTCAAAATTATTCCTGTAAACCAGCTGGCTCATAAAACCATTCTCCAACTTGAATGCATTATATTATATAATTTTTTTAGTGCAAAGAAATACCAAGGGATGATTCACAACAAGGAAAAGAGACAGACAGCAAACTCTTAGTGAGTTGAAACTTTCCCAGACCTGATACAAATGTTGGCTTTAGCAATTAAAACAGCAATTAAAACAGCAATTATAAATGGCATTTCATATAATTAAGCAGTTAACTATCTAGTTATGGGAGAAAAAATTTCAGACAGAAATTCTACAGATTAAAACATAGAACAAATAGAAAAACAATACAAAATGAAATTGTACTACATTAGCCAATCCAGCATAAACGATGTAAATTGAGGCTATAGAAACAAAACTATTTAAATAAATGCCTGAGGTAATAAATACACAAAATAAGTGAGAGTCATGAATATAATATATGGAATATTAAATTGATATCATCTGTTTCTATAAATTAAAATATTACATAGGAAGATTTCAAGTAACTTTATGCTAAATTAAAAACTTGTATTGGGGTGTCTGAGCGACTTATAAAAGAAAAACTAATAAAGTCACCGAAGAATGTGTAAAAAAATAGACACTTATAATGATGCATGACTAAAAATTTATGTCTCATTATCATATTCAAAAAATTTTACACCAGAGTAAAAATATATTTTCAAATGCCTTAATATTGAAATTATAAAAGAAACATTATAAATTTCCAGAAAATTGGAGTGGATGAACAGTTTTAAAAATTAGTATGCAAGAAGAAATGAATTTTTTAAAATAAATTGCAATTTACAATACAACAAACTAAGAATAATATTAGCCATCTCATAAGCAGGGAAAAAATAATTTGACAAAAAAAATCTACCATTGAAACAAAGGAAGAAAAATGTCATAGAAAAAAATAAGGACAGAGGAGTGAAGGCCAACTTGTAAATGACATCAATAGAAAACCTCAGCAAAATACAAAGGCAGTAGGATAGACGTTTACTTCCCACTATGAGCACAGTGGGACAGTGTGCTGTGGTCTCTCTGCTTAGCCTCAGTCCAGAGTAGCCATCTGGGATACAAATTGATAAAGAAGAAATAAAAGGTATCACAATTTGCAGATAATATGATAGTATACATAAGAGACCCCAAAAATTCTACCAGAGAACTTCTCCAGCTGATAAACAACTTCAGCAAAGGGGCCAGATATAAAATTAATGCAAATAAATCAGTAACTTTCCTTTATACAAAGGATAAAAAGACTGAGAAAGAAAT
This sequence comes from Mus minutoides, assembly GCA_902729485.2. Taxonomy (NCBI): domain Eukaryota; kingdom Metazoa; phylum Chordata; class Mammalia; order Rodentia; family Muridae; genus Mus; species Mus minutoides. Next base: position 19,448 of record CACVCL010031483.1, read on the forward strand.
TAAGGATACAACAATAACCAGTTTATTATATTTTATAGAACCCCATTGAGATTGGTTTGTTCACTTTATGGATATACCTTTATTGAAGTTCAGAGTTCTTTTTTTTAGTTTCTTCTAGAGTCTTTTACCTCTCTAGAAAGAAGGTACGAGTACCTAACTATCTTAATTGTATCATTTTTACCGGTACGATGGTTTCCGCTAGATATCTAAGTTACGTTACCCCATCAAAATCCCAACACAATTCTTCAAGGACAAGGAAAGAGCAATTCTCAAATTCATCTGGAATGGCAAAAACAAAACAAAACAAAACAAAACAAAATAGCAAAAACAATGCTTAACAATAAAAGAACAGCTGGGGAAATCACCATCCCTTACCTCAAGCTTTAGTACAGAGCAATAGTGATAAAAACTGAGTGGTATTGGTGCAGAGACAGACACATTGATCAATGAAATAGAATTGAAGACCCAGAAATAAAACCACACACTTAAAGTCACTTTATCTTTGACAAAGACACCAAAAACTATACAATGGAAAAAAAGAAAGCATCTTCAATAAATAGTGCCACTCTAACTGGTTGTCTGTATGTAGAGGAATAAAAATAGACCCACATTTGTCACCTGGTAGAAAGTTCAAGTCCAAGTGGATCAAAGACCTCAATATAAAACCAGATACACTGAATCTAATAGAAGAGAAAGTGGAAAAGAGCCATGAACTCATTGGCACAGGGAGAAATTTCCTAAACAGAGCTCCAATGGCTCATGCTCTAAGAACAACAATTCATAAATGGAATCTCATGAAATTGGAAAGCTTCTGTAAGGCAAAGGACATAGTCAATAAGACAAATTGGCAACCTACAAGATTGGAAAAATCTTCCTAACCCCACATCTGATAAAGGCTAATATCCAAAATATATAAAGAACTTAAGATGTTAATCATGAAAAAACAAAACAAAACAAACCACACAATCAAGAAATGGGGTATAGAACTAAATTGGGTTCAGTTCTTAACACCCACATGGCAGCTCTCAGCCTAACTGCCGCTTGACAGGATCTGGCTCCTTCTTCTGAACTCTATAGGGCAAGAATGCATATTCTGTACACACACGCACACACACACACACACACACACACACACACACACACAAATCAAATTAAAAAAATCAAATAGAGTTTTTAAAATGAACTCTGTGGGGATATAATGTATTAAAATTCTATTTATGTACAATAAGCACTCCCATGGAAAATTTATAAAATATTTACTATGTGGTAAATATTTTACGTGTATATGTAAAAATATACACATGTTCATATATACATATACACACATATAAATGTTTACATAATTATAATTTTGCTGTGTATTCAATCCACATATATCCATAAAACAGGTAGTAACTATTGACCTTTGGAGACTGAAATGAAAACACGCTTACAATCATTTACATAAGGAATGTATCAATTGTGAACTCAGGATTAATCTTTCAGTCATCCAAAAGAAACTTAGGTCCACATTCTTATCCACCACTTTGAAAACAGGGTAAATTCAACTACAGTGGCAAGATCAAAGCATTCTCTAATTCTAATCCTCTGCAATGTCTATTAACAAGTCATTCATAGGGCTATATATGTATATACTTATACATATATACATGCTATAACCACAGATGAAAAATGCTATGAATTTGCAGAGTGGAGAGGGATATACCTTTGTAGGGAGAAATGGGTTGGGGAAATGTAAATAAAATACAATCTCAAAAATAAACAACAAAATGGGAAAACACATGGATAGAATATTTGTTTTGAATTTATAGCTTAATTTTTCCATCAGTCATGAGGTTGCAGCTTGACACAGTTCTACAAAGTAGAACTATCGAGTCTCTACCAAGTAGAGAACTGTTATATCCATGCAGAAATATAGAAACTGGTGTATTGCCTATTCCTCCCTGAGCTTTGCCTGATCTGGAACACTGTCTGCAAGCGTCCATCAGAGGAAAGACTAGGTAGGTTCCTTGTGTGTGCATTAGAGTGGATGCTTACCTCATTACAGAATATGCCAAAACTTCCACAGAACAATAGGAGGTTTCCTGTAGAAGATAATGTGACTGCATTTCAGTCACAAAGTAATTGCCTATTTAAATCATTTTGCATTAAAGCAATTCTATTTTCATTCTGCATTAATATTTTTACCTTTATAGTTCATTTAGTTCCTGGAATTTAAACTTACTGTAAAGTGCGAGCAGAGCTGAATGAACTAAAGAAAAAGGCATAGTTTTGTTTTCTTTAGTTATGCCTCTCCATTATCCAGAGAGGAAACCAACATTTTCATGAAAAAATTATTTTAAAAATCTATATATTGAAACACATCAGGGGAGAAAAAGTATGAGCCTGGATAATTGTGATCCTGTTGAGTTATACACAGTTCATGTTCTAAATTTTTAATCCATAATGACCTCTTCCACTTTACTAATTTATTTAATATTATTCTGTACATTACATCAACCAGCATATCTTAACTGACAAACACCTAAAGGATCCTTATCTTAGTCTACTAGTTTCATATATGATGCACGCAGATCCCTCCACCCCAGACCTTGAAAGACCAATGCAAGTGGATCACCAGTTCAGGTGTAGCTTGTAGTATATGCAAGGCTCAGTGCTAGGGATTTATGTGTGTATTGTATGTATTTATGTATGTATTGTATGTACTTATGTATGTATTGCAGCACTTCAGTGTTGTATGAAAGAAATAACAAACTCCAGGATGATTTATGATGTATAACCCATGGATGGCTAAAAATTAACTTTCATGTTGTTTTGGGATGATTCTTTGTGTATATAATTTTTTTCTATTTTTCATTGACATCCTTATTTTTAAAAAACCTACTGGGAACTCTTTGGTAATACAATATGAGTATAAATAATAAAACTTATTAGAAGATACATTTGAACAATGACACAAAAATGCAGGTCTGAGATAAGAATATATTATTCCCCTGAAGATCACTGACAAAGGACCAGTCTATGTGAGGCAGATTCTTCTATTTAGAGGGAAATTGTAGGTCAGTATGCTCCTGTATGGCTGTTAATGCCATCAAAAACAGACTGTGAAGAAGTGCTTACTTGGGAAGTCATTGAACACATGGAGTTAGAAATAGAAACTCAAACATCACCATTGTATTACAGCAGCACTCCTTATTTATGTAACATTGGGTCCAAAAAATGGAAATTTTCAATCAGCCATTGGTAATGGTGTGTTTTATGTGGTCGGTGTATTTTTGTGTAAATAAAGCCAGAAAATGTTTTATATATTCGAAGATGTCAAATAGAAAATGCTTTACATGTTTTATATATCTAGGACATTTATTTTCAGGATATTCCAGGATTGTGATATTTTGGCTACCCCGACTATGAAATTAATATACAGGGGCAGTTTTTGAGCACCAGATACACTTAGTGTTCTGTAGACATCTTCCATACCATATTACAGTACTCATTTACATTTTGTATTTTCAGAAGTCCAAAGTGATTTTCAAACCAAACATAAATGTTAAAAGCTGCCGGGAGCCTTCCAGCCCGGGCCAGGGTAGGGGTGAACCCCTGGCCAGGGTAGGGGTGGGTTCACAGAGTAGGACTCTGGGGATGGCTTTAAAGTCTGAGGTTCTCCAGTCTCCTGCTCTCTAGGTCTCTAATTATACTGAAATGCTGATGATAATTTCTAAAAAGTCCTAAAAGCTTTCTTGCTCTTTCTGAGGGTAAAAGCCTGCTTGCTTAGGCAATTAACACCTGTAGCCTAACTGCAGCCTTTGTTCTATCTCAGCAGGAACTGCTGGGCTCTAACTTTCAGCCTGCTAGTCTGAAGTCATAGGAAGAGAAGGCACTTAGATAAGTGATTTTAGAGTTTATTACCAAGTTGTAAAAAGTTTCCTATGAAAGCTATCTAAGGGGAAAGGCAGAAAGATCCTAAGTGGTTAAAGGGAAAAATTCTCTAACTGGGGAAAGGGAAAAAGTCTCCTCTATTGATCTTAGTTCTCCATTGATCTTAGTTTGCCCCGATCTCTTTGTCTTCAGTACTTATAAATCTTTCAGAATACATGACCACATGTTACAAAGTTCATCACAAGTTCACACAAAAAATCAAATCATAAATTGAAATAGAAGTTTACACCAGCGAATGTTTCTCTGCATATTCACTAAGAGTAATTACTGGCTAAACATCCATCATCTGTCTGAGCTCCACAGGTTCACTGGAGGTTTAAAACCATAACTAACTTATTAGTGAAGTTTCGTATAGATAAACCCAGTCTCTATTTTATCTTCTGTTCTAGCACCTACAATAAATCTTTAGTTGCATTTTAATGACCTTTGGTTAATTGTTTTACAACCTCTTGGAATGTGCTCTGAGTAGGAGAAAGCCTGGTTACCATCTAAGAGCAATTAACTGGTGACACTTGGGAGACTTGCAGAGTTCTCATTGCAATTTGACTATCACAAAAGGACCTAATAGCAGTCCTGTTATAAAAGAGCTTAATAATAACAGATATAATTTTAGGAATTCTTTTTTTTTTTTTTTTTTTTGGTTTTTCGAGACAGGGTTTCTCTGTATAGCCCTGGCTGTCCTGGAGCTCACTTTGTAGACCAGGCTGGCCTCGAACTCAGAAATCCGCCTGCCTCTGCCTCCCGAGTGCTGGGATTAAAGGCGTGCGCCACCACGCCCGGCTCAATTTTAGGAATTCTTATAGGCTCATCATCAAGACTTAAGCCATCTATTTGTCTATATAGCATCACTACAAAATAGTACATCTTCATTGATCTGCAAAGATCTGCTTCAAAGGGGGTGTGTTCCTAGTTAGTGATGTTAGTTTTATATGTGTTAGAGCACTGGGTGAGCAGGTATGGAGATTGAGTTGTAGGACAGATATTACAGAGGAGGAGTAGACAAGTGGATTTAAAAACATATTTATTTTGCTTTAAGAATTTCACACTAGAGTGGTTTATTTACATTGTTTTCTCTCTTTATCTTCCTGTATACATAGTTCCTCCTATGTCTCTCCCAACTTAGTCCCAAATTAATAACCTCTTATTCCATTAGTATTATTATTGATTATATAAACATACACATATGCACATATACTTATGGACACAATACACACAAACACATACAAATACACACATCTTATTGAGTTCATTCAGTCTTGTTTATGTGCATATACTTTTACAGCTGACCACTGTAAACCTGTCAGGGAGCTCATCCCTGAAGAAAATTGACTCTTCTCTCAGCAGCCATTAATTTTCTATAGCTCTCCAGCTAGCGTTAGTGGTAGGGTTTTGTGAAATTTCTACTGCACTGGTATGCCACTAGATATATATTTTTTGTGGGTCTTGTTCAGTCAATTGCATTGCTGAGATTTCATGGATTCAGCTTTCATATCATATCTAGAAGACAGTAACTTGCAGCAGGTCTCCTGGTCTAGCTTCTCTGAGAATCTCTCTGTTCCCTTTTCCATGGTGTTTTCTGAGCCTGGGGTACAAAGGTGTGTTTACAGTTGTACCAAAATAGGTGGGGCACCTCATAGTCAGTTGTTTTCTGCATTTTGACCTGTTGTGAATTTCTGTATAGGTCTTGATTTGTTTGAAAAAGAGGCTTCTTTGATGGGAATTGATAGCTACACTTATTTGTGGGCATAAATGTTTAAAGAATAGGTATTATATTGGTTAAGAAAATGAAAGAAAGAGGTTCTCCTCTCAGGTCTATGACATCTGCATCCATGGAGAGTTGACTAATTTTATAAATTGATTATGGCTTAAATCCAATTAGACAGCTGTCTCCGAGGTAAACTGCCACAGTTTCACTCTTGGAAATATCTTGCCTCTTTAGTCATTTGATTCATAGGCTTTACAGTTGAATATAACTATTGATGGCTTTTCTTCTTTGGCAGCTTCCTAGCACCTCTGGATACTATGAGAGCTAGCTCTCAGGGGAGAGGTCTCCAAGTCGGGTTTGGCTGAATTCTTCCAAGTCCGGAGGCCAAAGTTATGAAACCTTCAGCTATTAGGTCTCTTCTTCACGTTCTTTGAATCAACCAAAGGCAATGTCAGTAGGTGGGGAAGGCTCTTGTGCTACCCTAACCAGCCACTCCAAGGGAGGCTTCTGAAGTGTGACATTGTTATTTATGTTAGAGAGTCTTTCAGGCAGCATTATAATCTTGTTTGGCACAAGTCCTTTTAAGCTATATATGTACACACATACATATTTTTAAATAGGTTAATAAACTAATGTTTTATTATGGCTTTCACAATCATCCTTAATGTTTTATGCCTCTGTTTCACTCTTCTACCTATCTGTGTAGATTTCCAATCTGCTGTACACATCATTTTTCAGTTTGTTCCTCATAGCAGTATGTATGCCTGACTAATTTTTCTAGAGTTCCTTTCTCTCCCACTTTAGTCCTTTTCTATTTTCTTAGCTTCTATATTACTTTAGGTTATATACTTAAATAGAAAGATTTTAGTTAGGATCCATTAATTTAAAAAAAAATGAGTATTTTCCCTTTTGAATCTGGATGGCCTCATTCAGTAAGCTATTTCCTAGTTCTGTTCATTTACTTGCAAATTTCATTGTTCTTTACAGCTGGCTATGATTTCATTTGGTATGTGCACCCCATTTTCATCATTCATTCCACAGTTAAAGGAAATTTAGGGTATTTTCATTTTCTACATGTTGTGAATAGAGCAAATGGACATATGCTAAGGAATAGTATATCTGGGTCAAATGATAGATCAATCGGCCTATAGCTGTTTGAGGATTTTCTATGCACATTTCCTGGGCGGCAGCTCCAGGTGGTGATTGTGCCAACAGTGCATGAAGGTTCACCTCTCACCATATCCTTGCCAGGATTTACTCTCATACATTTTCTTGATTTTAGACATTCTGAGTAAGATGAAACCAATGGAACCACAAAGTTGTTTTAATTACAATTTCCTTAGATGCCTGTTTGTTACATTTTTAATTAGGTCACTCATTTTCTTTGTTTATTAAGATGTAATATTTGGCAATGATTATCTCCCACTCTGTTGACTTCCTCTTCATACACTTTTTCTTTCCTATACAGATGGATTTTTAGTTTTTTTTTCAACATTTATTAGATAATTTCTTCATTTACATTTCAAGTGTTATCCAGAAAGTTCCCTATACCCTTCCCCCTCCCTGTCCTGCTCCCCTACCCACCCACTCCCACATCTTGGCCCTGGCATTCCCCTGTACTGGGGCATATAAATTATGCATGACCAAGGGGCCTCTCTTCCCAATGATGGCCAGCTAGGCATTTTTAGTTTTAAGAGGTCCTCTTTATCAAGAAGAACGAAGACATACATGAACGCATATTTTATAACGTATCCATCTCCCTACTGCACTGCCATGTCACTATTATCTTGCAAATTTATGATCGCTCTATTTTATTATGCACACACACACACACACACACACACACACACACACACACACACCTCAATGAGTCTATATTGAGTTCCTACTCTGTATGTGAGTTTACTAGAAGGGACTTGTCCTTGTTTCTTCTAAGCAGCAACCAAACTGCTTATATTCAGTCATCTAAGGTGAACTTTGAATCTTGCAGAGTAATTCCTATTTTTTTTTTTTGTCTAAGAGTTTTATTATTCTAGATTTCACTCTCAGTAGTGAGGTCTTTCATTGGGCAAGATGAAAGATACAGATCTATTTCTAACAGTATTTGTTGAAGATGTTGTTCTTCAAACAATCTGTATTTCTTTAGGGGTGATTATTGGTATTTTTGTTACCTACAAATGACAGTAATTATATGCACTCTTATTTGGGTCTTCTGTTTTATTTCATTGATCAAAATCTCTGTTTCTGAGTCAGTGTCAAATTGTGAGCCCAGGGTTCTACTTCCTTGTGACTTTGTTCTTCAAACATTTAATAATGTTGTTTTACTTTGATGGTCCTTACTATAACCTACTTAATTAACTCTTACATTTGAAGACTTTTAGTAGAATGGATTCTTCCATCATAAAGTTGCTTCATTATCTTGATTTCCTTCTTGTCATTCTGACAGATACGCACTAGAGCAACTTATTGTTTCCCAGAATTTTCTCCTTTATGTGATAACAAATATCCCCCAGGATTAACCCTGGAACATGTAAAATTCCTATTACCTATTCTACAGAGGTTTTCTTTATATTAGACTTTCTTGTTTTCTATATTTAATAATTGCAACTTTTATATTACACTTTTCATCTTATTAATCTTATTTTGTTTTATTTACTTATGGCTGGGCAATTTCAAAAATTCATATTTTAAACTCTCTTTGAGATTTTATAATATCATTTGCTTTTTTTCCTGAGTGAGACATGATATCAGCAGGTTTGTGTTTTCTTTGTGTGTCTTAATATTTACTGCTGAATTATCCTTGGTCTTAGTTGGCTGATTTATTAATATACTATTCATGAATTTCTTCTGTATGTATAGGGTAAAAATTTAGGGACTATGATGCATTTGATATAATGTGCTGAAAATCACTGGTTCTTCTTTGGCTTATGCCAACAGAAAGGACTCTTCCACTGGGGCATCCTTTATTCTGAATCTAGGTTTGTGAATGAATTCCTCGTCTAGCAACTCATAACTACAAGTGCACTCTCATCTTTACTGAGACCTCCAAAGAAAATCAAAGCCAGTCTTTCAAAGCTTTTAGACAAGACATTACTCCCATGATCTCCTTGGTATGACAACTATTGTAAAAAGCCCCTTGGCATGTTGTATCATTGATCCAAACTTCTGGCAACAACTTAATTCTTCACAAGCATATTTCTAAGATGAATACATTTCATGAACATAATACAGGATCATTTGGTTGGCAGAGCTGTTACTATTTTTATAAGTTTAGAAACTATAGATTTAGTTTATAAGCAAAGCACATGCTTTTTATATGGAAGTTGTGACATTTGAAGTAAATATGTCCTGATATTTATCACACTAAATTTATGTCAAGCATCTCTAGGAAGCACACTGTGTTCTCCCCATGAGGTCCACCATTCTTACGTCTTTACTTACACTATAACAGGTGTATAGACCTCATCTCCATTCTTAACTGAATTCAATATCAGAGTACACACAAACATATCCTTCTAAAATAACATTCACTTATTTTAGAAGGATATTTCTTGCAATCTGATTTCTGTTTCTCTGGAATAAACCTTAATGAGTTTAATTTAATATACCTTTTCTTCATTTTAATTCTAGTATTTTTATATAAGAACAGCTACATTGATAATTTAATAATGTTCTGGATGCAAAAATATAATTGAGGTAATCCAACAGGATTCATAAATGTATTAGGAAACTCATAATAACTATTTAAAGACATGAATTATATCATGACTACCTGATGGCAATATTATTTATAAAATAAATTATTGTTTCAAAGAACATAGCAAATGCAAGCAGGATGCCTCATTCCAGGTAAATAAATATTAATAAATCTGTCTTCCTAAACCAAGTTCATAGCTTAGTCATGTGTGTGGTTATGCAGGCAAAAACACAGATAGGGGGAAATAGACAGAGGAGAGATAATGAGAACACTGTCTTTATACAAACACATCCCGTTCAACACATATAACAAGAAAGCAACTGGATAGGTATATGAAGTCATGCAGAACTCTGTTTACAAATAGCAGAATCAATGCCATTCACTGTGTTTAAAGGACTGCTCATTACACACTTGCAAGTGTAGTACCTCTCATTGGAACTTGGGTCAACCTTGAAGCCCATTCGTTTTGTCTTTGTTAGAATTTTTTAGTAATATATTGGGGGAGGTGAGCAGATGTATCAATGTCCTAGGCCATCTCCTCTCACTTGTCCCACTGTTCATGTGATGGTTTAGGACAGAATGATGAAGAGTGAACTCTTTTGTTAAAAGCATTTTTCATTTTTAATTTTAGGTCATCTGGGTGGCTGTATTGACTCACACAGAACTGTACACAGGATAATGGTCCTTCCTTCAAATAATGTAGAAGACTTTAAGTTGAATTCAAATGTTTCAAATACTCAATCAGATGTATTATTTGAATATATCTGAATGAAGGAACAATCTGCAGAAATGCACTGGAAGCAAATCAAGCATCACAGGATGAGTGGAGGGAATAACCTAGCAGATCTCATATATGAATTGTCCACAAAACTCTCTTTCTCCTTCCACTTCTCTGTTACTATCTTTCATTTTGCCAAAGCCAGACTGTAGCTATGCCAACAGGAAGTTGGTAAGGGGTTAAAGACAAAGACACCAACTTTTCTTAGAGCAGAGATTAATGAGAAAAGCTCAACAAATATTTGACTTTGAAAACTAAATGTTTGTTTTTCCTCTAGAAAAAAAAAGTGTGTGTGTGTGTGTGTGTGTGTGTGTGTGTGTGTGTGTGTGTAAGTTAAAGGATCAATAAGTGGATTCTTCAGTTTCCATGTCCCCACTGGTAGCCATCTCAGATAAGGTCACTTGCTTTGACTCCTGGGAATCTCCTTCATCTCAGATCTCTGGGAAGCCATATTGATTTCCTGAACTTCACCCCCACCCCCAGAAGCTGCAGATGTCCATTCATTCTCCTGGCACTCTGGGCTTCTTTCCTGTCCCCCTCCCACACCTCATCCTGTCCCCCCTTTCCTCTCCACTTCCCTTCTCATATCCTGGTCCCTCCCTC
>CACVCL010031484.1:0-30158 GCA_902729485.2 Mus minutoides
CAGTATTTTGACTGTTACTGTTTGTTGATCTGATTGTTATTTAGTCAGTTGACATGCCTGCTAAACTTTGAACTGAACTGAACACCACACTTCAGACATGATCTACTAAATGGAGACTATAGGTAGATGTTTATTGCCCCTGTCTTATGTCTAGTATTTGTGTGTGTGTGTGTGTGTGTGTGTGTGTGTGTGTGTGTGTGTGTGTGTATACTCTCAGAACTCTCTCATAGAAATGCTGGCATAAAATCATAAAATAGCAAGAAGGAACAGGATGTCATTGAGCACTTCTTGAAATATTTAGAAACCTATATCTCACCACACTGTTCTTGCTCCATTATCCCTTTTTGCTTTCTTGCCCTCTGTGGTTACTCCAAGTTTTATACTCAAATCTAAAGATTTTGAGTGATGATCCACAAATAACATATATTTGTCTTTCTGTATCTGGGTTACCTCACTCAGTATAATATTGTCCAGTTCTGCCCACTTACCTGCATCTCATATTTCCAGCTTCTCTTTAGAGTTGAATAGAATTACATTGTCTATGTGTCCAGATTTTATTATTCATTCATCAATTCAAGGACATTGAGATTATGTCCATTGTTCCATTGATTATAGCTATTGTTCACATAGCGATCACTGAAAAATGACAATGAAGAATGACCAGTGGCTGACCTGAAAGGGACTCTGTTTCCATTCCCAAGTGATCAGCCCTTTATTGCTCTTTTAGTCAACTCCAAAGTAATAAAAATTAAAACATGTACAATTAGCTATTGTTTAATATTTCTCTATGGCTTATTTGATAATTTTATATAGTGTTTAAACAGTTGAACAGAGACAGTTGCAACAGAACCTGAGTTTTTAAAGGCCAAGTACATTTTCAGGCTTGAGAAAAGTAGGCTCAAGCACATAATAAGCTCAGCAGACCTACATCCTAAAGGGTGAGGCTTTTATGTCACATAGCTCAGGCCTTTTGCTCATTTGTCAAGTGTGTCTTCCATGAATGCCATTACATGTAGGTCTACATACAGCTTCATGTGTCCCACATGTTACTAGCATCTTACTTCTCTACCCAGGGCTGGGTGTTTTAGTATTACATAGAGCCATGGGTTCCCTTGAGACTCTCAAGAGCTTTCTGAGACTGTCAATAGCTGAATTTACTCAACCTTGGCAGAGGGGTTTTCCAGCCTTCCTCCTTGCCATCTTGTTTATTTAATATGTTAATTTTGTAAGGCTTTATGTAAGGCCTTCTGACCTCACTCTTGGTCCCATTCTTCTGCCTCAGTACATTTTAACTGATTCAGCGAGCAGCATAAGCTCTTAGACACTGGAGGAGTCTTAGTGAACTATACCCAGCAGGCAGTTGCTTCTGACGTTTGGAGGGAGATTGCTATCTGCTGCTTTCGTGAACTCTGGGTCTTTGCTTCTTAGCCTGCTATTAATCTTGGCTCCCTCTGCTGAATTTCTTTCCAGTGTCTTATCTCTCAGAACAACTACTGCTTGTCTACATTGACACACTGCCCAGATGTCCAGAAATGTGGCCCAAGCAATTGCCACTGAAAGTCTGGACCCAGGAGAGTACAGACCTGTTTCTAGGGTTGTCTGGTCTCGTTTGTTGATAAACAGACACAGTGTAACTTATTTTGGCTTTTGACTTGTATAAATATCAAGTATAGTGGCAACAATAGTTAGATTATTGGGTATTCAACAATTCAACACTGCGAACTACACAAAATGCATATAGACAGCATGCAAGCTAGCAGCCAGTTTTATTTGTATTAGAGGTGCCTTTAATTATAACCATTATCATACCATTCCATAAAGATCAGTCACCAACTCCACTCATTCTTAATTTCTCCTGAAGCTGCTACAAATCTGTTCTCTTGGCTTTCCTCTGGAGACAGCAGTTATACTGTTGGCCTTTGGACCTACAGCCCGGAATTGCAAAGAATGATGGTAAGAGTTAATTACCACTTTTTCTAGAACACTCAGTAGATCACCCAGTCCTTTGTAACCAGATTCTAACTGATTAGTTAGGATCTCACTGTTCTCTCAGATGTGGTAAAGACAAAGACTTCCTTTGGGAGGTAGAGTACTTTGAGGGCTGGGTCATGGATGTACCCTTATGGAGATTATTTGCATAAGCTTTGCTAGGGAGATAGGCATTACCATGGTAGGCCTGCCTTTCTGCTTTTGATTTTTATATTTGCAGTAAAGTTCCTGGACCACATGGGAAGGGTAGGTTTAAATTATAAATTCAGAAGATCACAGAGTTTCTGTCTTTGACATCAATATTGGCCAGTTAGTTTCCTATTTTTCTCTGTCTTTCTTTCACTAAATGCAGAGCAGTTTAAGGACTTTTAAAAAATGAAAATAAGAAATTCTCTCTCCTCCCACCAATCTTCGTGATATGTGCATGTAAATGCCCATGGATGCCAGAAGAGGGCAATGGATACCCTGGAGCTTTAATGACAGTGGGTGGAAGCCACCAGATGTAGGTTCTGAGAACTGAACTTCGGTTCTCTGCTGGGGCAGTGTGTACAGCTATCTCTCTGGCCTAGTTTAAGAATCTTGCGTATGTATGTATGTATGTATGTATGTATGTATGTATGTATGTATGTATATATGTATGTATATTTATTACAGTTTGCTTCTTTGTTTATTTATTTATTTATTTATTTATTTATTTATTTATTTATTTAAAGTGCTTTGATATTTTACTTGCATATGTGAGAGTATCAGATACCCTGGAATTGAAAGCTACAGGCAGTAGTGAGCTGCTCTGTGGGTACTGGGAATTGAGTCAGGCTCCTCTGAAAGAGCAGCCAGTGCTTTTAATCTTTGAGCCATCTCATCAGCCCCCTAGTTTAAGGATATTAAAATCAGCTTTTGTCATACATAGGTCAAATTTTGTAGATTGCAAGGAATTATTCTTTTTTTTTTAAATTTTTATTTATTATTATATGTAAGTACACTGTAGCTGTCTTCACACACACCAGAAGAGGGTATCAGATCTCCTTACGGATGGTTGTAAACCACCATGTGGTTGCTGGGATTTGAACTCAGGACCTTCAGAAGAGCAATCAGTGCTCTTAACCACTAAGCCATCTCTCCAGCCCCCGCAAGGAATTATTCTTATTAATATATTTGACATGCTGTCATACTATCCTGGTTTTGAATATCATGGCTTAAGTGATACTCTAGTCTCAACTTCTACAGTAGAGGAAGCATGAGCTTACATCACTGGACCTAGGGGCATACAAAAAGATTCTTAAAATGTGGATTTCTAATCACTGAGATCATCAAATACTGAACTCATCTGTATTTTAAATCTAGGTTACCATTTTGGATTAGGAGTCCTGATTCTTAGGGTATTTTATTTTTGCAACGTCACTGTACATTTAACAGAAGTTTATGATTGTGTGTGAGTATTTATGTGGTGTGCATATGTGTATGTGTGTTCCTATGCATGTGGGCAAAAGAACATGTATGGGTGCAGTACATTTTACATATATGTACATGTGTAGGTCAGAGGTTGACATTGGTTGACCTTCTTTGTTTCACTGTACCTTACATACTGAGGCAGAATTTCTCACTTGAACACAGAGCTCTTGATTCAGCTGCTTTATTTAGCCACCTTGCTCTAGGGATCTTGTTTTTGCCTCTTTCATGCTAGGATTACAGTTGCATCACCCCCCCCCCCCCACACACACACACATTTACAATAGGACCCAAACTCAGGTCCTCACACTCACTGAACATGTATTTTATTTTTATTTTAGGAGATCCTAGCCTTTAATTTTTTTTTTCTCACCAAACAAGTGTTTTATCTTGAGTCATCTCCTAGCCCTTACTTTTCCCCCCTAGTATTTTAGGTCTTTGGTAGTCAGATGTCACAAGATACACTAAGCCTTCTAAACTCTAAATTTCACTATAGGCACTAATGTTTTATATGTACCTTTAAATAAAACCAAATGCAGTGAAATATAAAGGATAGGGAAACGTCAGCACTTCCTGGGTGTCACAGGTAAAAGTAGCACTTTTTGCTTCTTCAAGTGAGAAATGTCTTGAGTATGTAGGACTCAGTTATGTATAGCTAGAATCTTAGGCCTATTGACTTTCACATCACCTAATCAATTCAGTGTCCTTTTTAACATTATTAACATCTTCCCTTTTCATGGGCAATGTAGAACAAGGCAGAACAAACTCATGCTACATTTTCTGGGGTCTCTCTCTCTCTCTCTCTCTCTTTCTTCTTCTTCTCCTTCTCCTTCTCCTTCTCCTTCTCCTTCTCCTCCTCCTCCTCCTCCTCCTCCTCCTCCTCCTCCTCCTCCTCCTCCTCNCTTCTTCATTTGTAGGTCACTATTTAAGAGTCTGCTGACTTAAACTTGAAGGAAATTCACCCTCAGTGCAAAGAAAATTGGTGATGGGCACCCCATCCTTTCTAGGAATCCCGGATGGTGCCCAATCACTCAGGGAGGTAGAGAGCAAAAGGTAATTCTTTGGGGGACATAATTGGAGAAGGAATCTCCCACTTCTGATGAATGTGATGTGTCAGTGCACATGTGGAGATGATGTTGAGACTGGTATAGCCAAGTCACAATAACCATTTCAATGATGAAAAACTGCATTTGTCCTCTACAGGATTCACCTATGATAGGTGATAAAAGAATCCTTTGTAGCTCATTTTACTTATAACACCCATGAAAGGAGTTACAGAGACAAAGATTGGAGCTAAGACGAAAGGATGGACCATCCAGAGACTGCCCCACACGAGGATCAATCCCATAATCTAGACACTATTGCATATGCCAGCAAGATTTTGCTGAAAGGGCCCTGATACAACTATCTCAAGTGAGGCTATGCCAGTGCCTGGCAAATACAGAAGGGGATGCTCATAGTCATCTATAGGATGGAACACAGGGCCCCCAATGGAGGAGCTAGAGAAATTACCCAAGGAGCTGAAGGGGTCTACAATCCTTTAAGTGGAACAACAATATGAACTAACTAGTACCCCCAGAGCTCGTGTCTCTAGATGCATATGTAGGAGAAGATGGGCTGGTTGGCCATCATTGGGAAGAGAGGCCCCTTGGTCCTACAAACTTTATATGCCCCAGTACAGGGGAACGCCGGGGCCAAGAAGTGGGAGTGGGCGGGTAGGGGATCAGGGCTGGAGGAGGGTATAGGGAACTTTCTGGATAGCATTTGAAATGTAAATAAAGAAAATATCTAATAAACAAAACAAAACAAAACAAAATTTAGGGGTGAGGTTAGAGAAGGATTATTTATCTATATTTCTTCCCCCCTAAAGGATATTCCTGCTTTTGTGCTCTAATCTTTCATGCCCAATAATTAGTGCAGTCTTTATGACACACATTTGGAAATACTAAACTTTGTAAGTATAATTTACACAAATAAATATTTTCATAATGCATGCAAATTTGAACAACGGAGTCCTTGCAACCATCAAATAAGGAAACACAATGAAACACAAAGCCAATGTTTGTCTGAAAATAAGAGACTGAAATTCTGTCTTGAAACCTCTGGAGGAACATGATGGGCAAATAAAAAACTGGATAAACAACTTTAGTAGTTAGAAAAGGCAAGAAATAACAACAACAACAACAAAAAAACATTGTAATCCTCAAAACTTTAGAGACTTACTTGGAATACTCGTTTAACTAAGAATGTACACGATTTTCCCTCTAGTTCGAATAGTTGGGGACTTGCCCCTTAGCAACTCTAAAGCTAAAGTAAATGTGTGTGTGTGTTTTTTTTTTTCTTTTCTAGTATAATTTTCTAGTAAAAATGTAGTCTTAACAACATTTTTATGTGGAGGAAAAACCATTTTGCCCAGATAACATTATTTCCAAAGAAAAATGAGTCCTGAGTGCTATGTGAGGAGACATGATCCTGGATACCCTGGGGCCACCTAAGACATTACAAAAGCACAGTGTGACCAGGGTAGATGCAAGAGTTAGTGCTACAGATGAAGCTGAGGAGAAGAGCAGAGCGAGTATAGAGTGAGAGCAACCAAGACCTAAAAGAAGGATGACTTCGATTTAAAAAGTAAAAAAATCTACCTTTTCTAGACACATTTAAAAATTCTACAGAAAGCAATTTATAACAAGAGATATAATTAGTTTAACTTTATTAAAAATTTCCATCCATCTATGGAAGTTTAGAACCCCCCCCCACACAGTGTGTGTGATGAAAAAAGTCCATCCACCTGTCAATGGGGTCAAATGGGGTTCACTCATCCGTCTTCCGTTTATCTTTACTTTTAAAGATTGTCAACAGACGAAAGTGACGTAGAAACACTTTGACCAAGGACCTCCACTGATAATGTTATCGCTCTCATAAAAATATGAATTTATAACCAATATGCTTACCCTTTGTCGAGACTGTGTCTCTGAAACAGCTTTCCTAACCCTATTTTAAAGTAGAATTTTTATCCTTAAAATTTAGAATTTGAAGAAAGTTTAAGTAAGTGGTTTTAAAGGTTCAGTGTAGTTGGATAAAGAAACCAGCCTATGCTTTGCTCTGCTGCTCATGGGATCTGTGGTGGAAGTGAGGCTAATGTTAGACCCCCTAAAACCAAGGCGCTCTGATAACTTTCTAATACAAGGTTTGTCATTGTGCTTTGAAAATCAAACAAACACACCTTTCCTTCCTGTCTGTCCCTATGTTCATATATGTTTTGTCTTCTTTTCTTACCAATGAGACGTGACACCAAAGCTAGGCTTTTATGAATTCTGCCTCCCTTTCTGAGTCACATGTGTTGTAGCTACTTAATTTCGCATGAAGACAATGAATGGTCTCTTCACCTGTGTGCTGTTGCTTAGGTGCTATTGAGTTGAACGAAGAGTCTATACTTTCAACTATAACTTGTCAGCCAAGAAGATTGGAGCACTGTGCTTAAAAAGGAATGCAACACTGACTAACATCAGAATATAATAAACTACATGAGAGAGAAAAAACATAGAGATTCCAGAATGATTACTATAAACAAAATACGATTTATTTTAGAATAGATTCCCATAAAGATTCCTTAATGAATTCTAGCTTAAAGTTATGAATCAGTTGATGGTTAGTATTTTAATTACATGATATAAAGAACACATATTTAAATTGGATGTTGTATCAATACTACTCAGACTTCTAAGTAACTCCAGCACTTCAAAACACTAGTTGGATCTGATAGTAGAACACATAATATACTTAGTATAGTTCTCTTTATTTTATTTTTACCTTCTGCCAAGGACCAGAATTTTTTGGTAGAAGAAATGATGCTATCAGCAGATTGGAAGCAGGCTTAAATTACTAAGTATAATGCCTAGAAATACCCTGGGGAGCCACAACATGCCTGAGCAGAAGGGGTCACATAGTATTACAAAACAGCAGTAATTAAGGAATATTCCACTTGGGTCTGTTTTAAGTCAAGCACTTTCCCAAAAGGATCATGTGGCTTTATTTTTAGGTTCCACTTATTGATTCAGGCTGTAGCCCCTGTTAACTGGCAGAGCAAGCTCTAAGCCTACAGACATGTTATTGGCTCTAGAATTTGAAAGTTTTGTCTGCTATGAAATCAATCACTTAGCTGAAGAGTCTGTGTCCAGGATCAAGCCTTATTTCTAGCAGGAACATCTGCAAGGTAACTTAACAATTAATTGAGTCACATTGCCAATGAGCACAGCAGTTCCCTGGTTAACTAGGGATGGGGTCATCAGTTAAAAATGTAGCCAAGGTTTTAGAAATCAGACTTGTAGGGATTAAACTTCCCAGGTCTCATTAGATTCATTTGGTTCAGTGAATCATCTTGCTCATGGCATTATCTCTGAGAATTTGACAGAGAAAACTAGCAAATATCAATAGAATACAATATAAAACTATGGAGCCAAAATATTGGTGAAGACATTATTGTCATTTGTTTTGGGACAGAAATAGTACTTTATAGCTGAGAAAGACACCAGAGCTTATGCTTATAGAGGTGTCATAGAAGTGAGACACTGCCTTTATGAGTGCTTGGCACTTCTTACACATATCCCACCTGGTCCAGAGGGTCAATGCCCTGTTGTCTGTCTCCTACAATTCTCAATATATTTTAAACAGAGTCCTCCTCATTTGCATTTGCATTTGCATTGAACTCCGCACATTATCTCACAGATATTTCTGGAAGAAGTCATAAAAGACTAGGAGGTAGAAGATAGAAAGCAAAACATAGTGTTTACTTAAATTTGGGTCGTGGAAAATTCTTTATTATCATAGGCCTTAAAGGTAAATCATTTAAATAATATACCCAGTGATTTAGTTGCAAAAAATATCAAGAAAGCATTTGATTATGTGTCAGTGTGTGGAAGGCAAACACAGTGCTCCTGATAATGATGTTTCTGCATGGATGAAGGGCAGTAAAATGGGAGTAAGCGGAGAATGCACAGCCAGAAACTGGGGCCTCAGAGTAAGCCCTCTGCACCAGCCACTTCGAGAAAGGTTCATAGCAACAGTCATTGGCCTAGATAGCAACAATGGACTTAATTATCAGGCTCAAAGAGTGCATAGGGAATAGACATCTATTTTGATCCCTGGTACTGAAGAGGAAGTCGCTTGACTGCTCATGCTTCAGACTACTCATCTGAATGACATTTTGGGCTAGCTGCCCTTAACGACCAAGAGTTGGGCTGTGATAGCATCTGTGAAGCACAGAGGGCCCCCAAGAGATAAGTTCGTCATCTACTTGCACAGTAGCCTGTTCCTCACAACAGAAACAAATGAACTTGGGGTTGGGTCAAAGTGCCTAGGAGGATGTGGTTTGAGGAACGGCAGTTCAAGTGGTCTTGCTGGCAGTTCTCTAGGGAGACATCATGTGCTGTAACCGCCATTGTCTATAAGAATCTGTATCATCTAGTTATTTCCTTACAAAGTTAAGTATTGGGTCACACACAAGGCATTAGATGTCTTGGATGTTGTTTGAGAGCCATGATTAATTTAGAGGATCTATAAAAATTGATTTGATGAGAGCTCTTGGTGTACATTATAGTCTATTAAGGGTGACTCTTTAAAGCGGTAAGTGAGAAAGCCAGAGAGAGATAGGGAGTAAGCACGGCAAGGCTTAGGGCCAGCTGTTAAAGCACATCTGGTGGTGAGACTCTGGATTGGTGTTTCCCCATTTTATATTGTCTAGCAGTTCAGTTCAGTATGGGTGTGTGAAGACCCCAGCTGCATCATGGGTGCTGCAGATTCCTCATGGTTAACATACTGTATTTCTTAATCCCAATCCTAATGATGTTAATTCTGTTTATATAGGAACTGCAGTATACATAGGCATCCAGTAACTTGAATTTGTCCTTTCAGTAAACTCAAGAAGCAGATATGACCAGCTTCATTTTTTTGTAGAATGGAAAATTAAGAGTCACATGGCTACTAGTGAGAAGGGCATTAGGATTTCTTCAACCTTCCAGAAAGTTTTGAGAACTATTCTAATCTGAAAAGACCCCAGTTCATTTAGGATTTTTTTCTTCATTTTATACCCCCTGAGCAAAAATTAGAACACAAGAACATTTATGTTGTAACATTTGGTCAATATTCATCATGAGCCCAGTCATAGCTTACCTTATGCTAATTCCTCAGAAAATCCACAATTATGTATATTTGTGACAAAGTTGTGAATAGCCAAAGTAAAATGAAGAGAAAGAATTTAATTTAAATTCACCAATACTTTATATTAATTTTTATTTTCTGCTAATGATTTAGATAATGATTTGCATACCATAATCAGATTTCTCAGTTGCAAAGTGTCCTTTGTATGTATGTGCATGTAGGTGAGTAGTTCAGATGTTGAAGTTAGTGTTTTTATTTATCTATCTATATATCTCCACCTTATTTTATCAAAAAAGACATCTCATTGAACTTGAAGCTTACTAATTCAGTTAGACTGGTTGGCACGCAAGCCCCAGGAATCCTCTAGTATCTACCTCTCTAGTGACCAGCATGCGCTATTCCTGTATCATCATCATCATCATCATCATCATCATCATCATCATCATCATCATGTATTATTCCTGCTTTTTTACATGGTGTTGAGGATCCAATCTCAGGTTCACAGGCGTTTATAACAAGCAGCTTAATGACCGAGCTATCTGACTAGCCCAAAAGAACTCTTTTAAAAAGAAGTTAAATGGGAATGAATCTGTGGATGGTACTTTTATGTAAACACAGTTGCAGCACAAATGGAGGATACACAAAAACTATTTTTATTATAACACACGACAGTAAGGTAAAGTAAGGTTTGCAGAGCTGACTAGAAATGGAGGAATCCTATGGGAAATAAAAAAAAAAAAACAAAACGTTTCTAAGTTGCTCTTACTAAAGACATTCCCAGTTTACATTGAAGGCATGCAATGGTGAAACTGCATATTTCCTGTGCATATTCTTGGGTGCAATGAAGAGCCAGGGGAGTTCAGAGGAAGTCAAAGCACGGGCTGAGGAGGAAGCTGTCGCCTTGGCTTTCTTCCTTCTGCGGCTCGTGCCAAGCCTCTTCAGAGACAGAGAACAAGACACCTCCGAGTGAATCAAGGTCTGCTGCTGACATCATTCTTGTTAAACAGCCATTAGACTCCATTTACCTAAAATTGTGTGATTTATTTCCCCGTGATTCTCTGGGTCCCCTAAGGTTACAGAGCACAGGTTCCTCTTTAAAAGGCAGTGTACCCATTTCTCCTCACTCCCCAAAGGCTGTTCCGAGGGGAAACTGCATCGTTAGCGCTGAAACTTTTCCACTTGCCACCCCAAATGTCTTTTATTATTTTGCTTTTTAAAATTAGCAGGCTATTTCAGAAAATGAGGAAAACAGGCTTTAGAAGCACAGGGGGAGGGCATCTGCTTTGCAGAAAGAGCTAATCAGTCCCTGTCTCTTCACACTGAGTTTTGTTATTACCCCAAATAGGAAACTATGCAAATACACGCCACATGTATTGATTATATTTTTATCCCAAGGGTATTCTACATATCTAAGGGAATGGATACTTATATGCATATTTGATTCCTGGTTCTCTACAATACTATGCTTCTGGATTCTAGAAGTCAGTGTGACCCAGAAGGCGATAAACCAATCTGTCATGTGTTGCCTTGCATGCTTCAGCACAGGGACAGCAAATGGACTTGCTTGCTGATAATGACTGCGCTGTGCGTGCGCTGAGTTGTGTACCTCAGCTCTAGGACAGAAAATGGACTAGTAATGACTGTAGTTTGAAGGTACTAAGTTATCTTTTAGTCTATGATTTGGTGACGTTGGAAAACTGAGTCTTCTGATCTCATCGATGTCACCACCTGTGCCCTAAAAGTCACTGCCCTTCCTTCAACTTATCACATCTGTCTGTGACGCAGATCAACAACTTAACAAAAGTCAAAAGGTGTTCTGATACTTAAACCTTTTATCCCAAAACAGACACAACAGGAAAAAGTTTAGGAGTTTCCCGAAGTAGTATGGGTCACCAGTCGACTATTTATAAATAAATTATCTTAATCATGGAAAGTAATGTAAAATTTAAGGAAATTAAATGGTTCATAGGTAAAAAAGTGCCTTAAACATACTTTTTTTCATTGCATCCGCCAATAACTGTATGGAATTGCTAATTTGATCTTTGTACTAGTGATAAGGATTCTAAGGTTCTGGCAGGGTAAACAGAGTGCTTATGTGTGCCTGCTAAGTTACACAATTTGAATAGAGGCTATGGTGACTGCAACTGAGGTCGATATCATTTACTATGTCACACTGTTTTGTGGGGCAGAAGGTGGAGCAACATAGCAATCACTCAGGCCTGAGTGGATACTTAGAAAATGAGACCTTGGGGCATATGTAGATGGATGAACACAGGAATATTGGCAAAGGGATGAAGTTTCTACAAAACTGTCAGAAGAATCCATGCTTTTGCCTAGAGATACTCCCCACTACTTACACAAATGAGAGAGATAAAGCCTGCCTGTTACTGTTTTCCCCATGTAAACTGATGCTATATTGGGAAATTGTTACTATAAGTCAGGAGAGTGTAGCTATCGCTATTTCATTTAAATTATGCTACTGAGCACATTGTTTCCAAGAATGGTATTGGGTAGGGATAGGTACAGGAGCAGAATAGAGAGAACAAGACATTTTGATATGCTTGTTACTGTCAAACTAAGAGTAGATGAAGTAATGAAGTGGATTAGCATATTACTACATACAGAGAATGTAAAGATGCAGCTAAAGAGATACGATTTCTAAAAGGCTTAAAAGGAGTAAGGAATGATATTTGATTTGTGATACATCATAAATATATTATAGAAGGGTAGCACTGGAACATTCTTAAAAACTGGGCAGAATTTAGTAGCTTCATATGCAGGTTATTTGAAGATGGTCTCTTTTCCTCAGCTAGGACTGGTAGAAAGAATTTTTGAGTTTTGGTAGATTAAGAAACAGCGAACTAGAAAAAGTAAGATTTAATTATGTGAGATAATATTGGCAAAGTAACATGGATCTTCTTACAGGGGAGCACCAAAGACTTCATATGAAGGTGGCATGCACTCTGTGAGCCTGGCATTTTGGATCACTTTTTTTTTTTCCCTTAAAAGTTTGCTTCAAGAAAGAATGCAAATGGGTTTTCAGAGACTCCTAGGAAACTGGCTTAGTCAATATACACATTGGTTGGGTGACTCAGTTTTGGTGGAGAGTCAGTCCGAATGCGTTGAGTATGGAGTCCAGTGAGGTCTGGAAAGGGAAAGGGTTCTTCCCTGAGTGGTGGAGAGGGCTATTGTTATGCTCACCAGAGTTGGCAAAGACGAATCCTGCAGCATTTGTGTTGAATTATGTAGAAATCACGTCAGAGACTGTGAATAATTAAAACCACTCTAAAGGAAGTTTGTTTTTCCTTCTTTCGATGCACATAATGATGAGGACACGGAAAATCTTTTTCTAGTTAAATTTGCTTCATTTCCCATATGAGATTTGTCAGAGAAAATAATCCTCTCTCAGACAGCAATATCCTGTATATTAACCACAGTGAGTACTGTCTGAATATTAGGCAACTGGGCTCATTGGGGAATCACTCAGCTTTTCCTTTGATGAAGATCACAAAACACAATGAAATCACACTCAGGACAAACACTGTGAATATTTAGATGGCTTGATGGCTAAAGATACATTTGTTAATATAAATAAATGGGATGCTAAAGGTGCTAATTAGTTACTATGGCAACAGCTCTTCCCATAATGCCAGATTTGCCTTTCATTTACAGAACTGTTGTTATGATAAAAATGATAAATTTTATCAAATGATAAATGATATGACTGTATTAACAGTGGCCAAAGGTATTTTCAACTGTTTTCTTAAGCTATTTACATGCAGTAAAAAAAAAACCACTCATTTTGATTGTAAAATTCAGTGATTCTAATAGTTATATGGAATCACATAATAGTCACTAGAACCAGCTCCCAGATTCTCCAGGCTCAGGTGCAATCATTCACCCTGACACCCACAGACTAACTTCTGACCTTATATACATGGGTGCAGAGTCAACCTACAACGTCTAATAATAATATAAATAAATACACGATATTATCTGTAAGACTTTTAAATATTAACTTGTCCAAAATCAAACCCACAGAGGACATGCTTTCCTCACTTCATATGTGTTTTGATACAGGAAGGTGATTCAGCTAGCCAATGCCGTGCTGTGGATTATACATCACAGCTTGAGCTGCCTGGCTCCTCAGCTATACGCGTGCCTCTTAGAGTGTGCAGGGCTCCCCCCAGAACACTCACAACCTGTCAAAATGACTACTAGGAAGTGAAGAGCTAGCAGCCTTGCTCTCCTAAGCATAATTATGTGAAAAGAATTGCAGCCGCTCTCAACAGAGAACTGGGGCTTCAGAATGATCCTTGATTCCTATTAAACACAGACAGTGCTGAGTTAGATGAGCTGACTCATAGTGCATATGCACTTATATTAGGTTGAACATAAGTAGTTTTTTTGTTTGTTTTTATATGCCCTGAAGTGGTAGTGTGTTATATGCGGTTCAAGCTAACGGACTTAGTTGTGTTTAAAGACAATCTATGTTGGCTTTAAAGGCTTCTTTCCTTGTAGATTAATTAAGCAAATTGGCTCATTTCTATGGAAATTGTGCCACCATGCTCATGCCACGCTGTCTTCCTTCATCACTGCACCACCAAGTCTGAATTATCCACCGCTTTAGGGAAAAATAACACATACCACACTGAGAGTGCAAGCAGCAAGAATAAAACACAAGCATGGCTTTTGAAGTTTAAATGCTTAGTTCAGGATATAAAAGAAGTTTAAGAGGGAAGTAGAATTGCTCTCTCTGCCCAGATTAAAGATTCACAGTACAACAGAAGGAAAGGGAAGTGCAAACAGCAGAAACATTTTTTTCTGGACGATTTACAGGCCCTTGCGGAGTAAGACACTGTCATCTTGTCCCAGACAAATCATGGGAAGGGTGAAGGGAGAAAGAAGACAGAAACATGACCTGCATTTCTCTCTCTCTCTCTCTCTCTCTCTCTCTCTCTCTCTCTCTGTCTCTCTCTGTATCCCTCCTCTCTTGCTCTCTCATTCTCACACAATAGACTCACATAGACCCCCCTCCCCAGACAAAAAGATACACAGACACACAAACACATACACCCTTAGTCTTCCTGCCCTAGTCTTCCTGGAGGGACATGGTTTGAATTATGTCATAGTGATAAATCCCAGTGGTTTCTTTCTTATACAGACAAAATTTATAGATGCCATAGAAAATGTATTCACTGGAAAGATGGCTCCGTGGTAAAGAGCACTGACTGCTGCTCTTCCAAAGGTCCTGAATTCAATTCCCAGCAATCACATGGTGGCTCACAATCATCTGTAATGGGATCCAATGCCCTCTTCTGGTGTGTCTGAAAACAGCTACCGTGTACTCATATAAATAAAAAAAAAATCTTAAAAAAAAGAGTAAAATGGTTCTTTTGTCTTTGAGTGTGTTACTGATGTTTGTAATTGTTACATAAGAGAATTATAATTGAAGCTTTATATTTTTCAGATAATCTCTTTATTCCAGTTTTAGAGAGACAGCTTCTAAGAACTGAGTTCTGCTTATAGAGGAGAAAGTGGGGAAAAGCCTCGAAGATATGGGCACTGGGGANTGGCCATCATTGGGAGGAGAGGCCCCTTGGTCATACAGACTCTATATGCCCCAGAACAGGGGAAGGCCAGGGCCATTATGTGGGAGGGGGTGGGTAGGGGAGCAGGGCGGGGACGCGGGAGGGTAAGGGAAAATTTCTGGATAACATGTGAAATGTAAATGAAAAATAAAAATTAAAAAAAAAAAAGAACTGAGTTCTGTTTTTTTTTTCCTAAGAAAGATTATATTTACCTTTTATTGCTAAACTGTCAAGTACTTATGAAGTACTTAAAGAAAGATTTGAGATACCAGATAAATAAAACATGTTTCAGACTGTTTAGATTTTCTTTAATTAAATAAAGTGCATGTGAGACAGGGACAGATGTGTAAATCAGACAGCAAACTGGATTGTGTTCTAGACAGTTATTTATAATTTTAATCTCCATTTGTGATGACTTAGACATGTTTACAGATACAATAGGCTCTTGATATATAATTGATGGGGATTAATATAGCAAGTCAGACAAAAGTACCATGAGTTTTACTTGGGCAAGCTGAGACTCAGGAATTCAACAAAGTGATACATGCTTCAGATGATAGATAAGATTTCATCATCATGGTCCCAAGGCCTGAAAATATTACTGAGGTTATGGAGCACTCACAAAAAGAGACCTATCATGATTGCCCTCCGAAAGACCCAACAAGCAGCTGAAAGAGTCAGATGCAGATACTTGCACCCAACCAATGGATAGAAGCAGCTGACCCCTGTGGTTGAATTGGGGAAGGCTGAAAGAAGCTGAGGAGAAGGGTGATCCTGTAGGAGGACCAGCAGTCTCAACTAATCTGGACCCCAGAGAGATCCCCAAACACTGGACCACCAAACAGACAGCATACACCAGCTGATATGAGGCTCCCAACACACACACAGCAGAGGACTTCTGGGTCTTCATTCAGAGATGATGCACCTAACCCTCAAGAGACTGGAGGCCCAAGGAGTATAGAGGTCAGGTGGGATGGGGGTGGGAGCATCCACTGGAGATAGGATGGGGTAGGGAGGAGGTGTGGCATGAGGTAGGGAGGAGGTGTGGCATGAGGTAGGGAGGTGTGGCATGAGGAGCAGTTGGAGGGCGGATGAGGGGCAGGGAATGAAATATGGAGTGTAAAAAATAAAAATTAAATTAAAAATATTTCATCATCATATCATGTATCACATTACATCTCAGAATCATATACAATAATTTAGTGTGCATTAAGCATGATGGGCTGGCATTATGTAAAGCTGGACAATCTGAGTTTGATGCTTGGGGCCAAAGAGTAGAAGGGGAGAACCAACTCTTGCCAGTTGCCTTCTGGCTTCAACACAGACACTATGACATGTGCACACCACCATAAATATAAGTTAGTGTGATTAAAAATAAAACAAAACCTTTAAAAAGGAGATGGATTAGTTTTTTTTTTAAATCTGAATATAAATTATCTTATGGAAATACTAGTGTTGGTTTTAGAAAGAACAGATTTATATTTTCAGTTGATTTAAACTACTTTCATATTTATGAACGAGTTACTCAGCAGTATAGTAGTAGTTTCCTGAAATCAAGTGTTATTCTAAAGATTGCTAAAATATAACATATCTTAAGATCATCATAATTGGTAAAATATATTAATACTTTTAGTTCTGATTTTCTCCTGATAATGACAACTCCGTATAAATATCTTTAAAGTGTTAATGATCACAGGTAATATTTGTGAAGAATATTTATATTTATAATGAGAAAGAATAGTTTGTCCATATTTGTGCTTGGACTAATTTTTTTTTTGGCAGGGATAATTTCAAGACAGCATATGATGGTTAAAATGTCAACCTGACAGAATCTAGAATCACTTAGGGACAAGCCCTTGGAATGCCTTTGACTGATCATCTCAAATTTAGATTAGCCCATAGGCATGTATGAGAGGGACCAAATAGATTAGGTGAATTGAGGTGGGAAGACCCACCTTAGTCATCCATAGCAACATTCCATGAGCTGGGGTTTTGAATCAAAAAGTGAATGCAAGCTGAGAATGACAATCATTCTCAATATCGAACAATATTATATGTATTCTTAAAATATGAAGGAAGATCTCATGATTACATTTCTTCTTGCAATAATATTAAAATATCTTTAAAAGTAAGATATATTTAAGAGTCAGATAACTTTGAAAGATATCTTAAAATTTTTTTCATATATTTAGAAGCTAAAATAAGTCAAAGACACTATATGTAAATGAAGTTATTGATCTTATGAATAAAAATTATAGGGTAAGGTTAAAGTGTCTATTGCTTTAGTGAGGGTCAGATATGTAGTCCACACTGACTTTAGAGTCCTCTATAGCCTTGTTTGTCCTCAAATTCATCATCTTCTAGTCTTAGTTTTCAAGGCTTGACATACAAGTATATACCACTAAGTCTGGCTCTTGAAGTGATTTTCAAGACATTTTATATTGCTAAATGATTATATTCTAAAAATAATAAAAACTGCAAAATGATTAGCTCTGTGCCCCACACTAGAAGGATATAATGACAAGTAAGAGCCATAGGAAGAAATGAAGAATGAGTGGATGTAAAAGCATAATAAAACCAAATCACGAAATGGGATCTGGGGATGGAGCTGAGGTGGTGGCATGCTTGCTTTGTATAACAAAAAGTCCAGGGTTTGACCTGAAGCGCCAAATAAATATGATGGTGCACACCTGTAATCAAACCACTTGTGAAATGCAAGCGGATCAGAAGAGAAGGCTTCTCTTCACGGGCTACATGAGACCATGTATTATAGAATCAAGGAAAAGACAAAACAACAGAAAGAAAAACCATTGTGGACTTGGTTTATTGCTTGTATTATGTTAATTGTGTTCTGAAAATTCAAGATAATTAACAAGTAATTAGATTTAGGGTAGCAAAGATGGAATATAGGTTTTAATAAGTAATAATTCAGGAGTATCAGAGAGGAGGCATTAGCAATCTGGAAGTTTGGGAGTGACCCACTCATTGAGCTGATAAGGCATATTAAATATAAGTCTCTCTCTCTCTCCCTCTCTCTCTCTCTCTCTCTCTCTCTCTCTCTCTGTGTGTGTGTGTGTGTGTGTGTGTGTTTCATTCAAGAATCCAGTGCATTGGGGCAGGTAGTGAGGAACTTGTGTTGCTGCTTCTGGGGAGACTAGAGTGGATTAATCAACCACAGCAACAAAAAAACATTTATCGGTTTTAATAGAAAGTGAACAGAATTAGAAGAACAAATTCACTTATGTCTATGTAGAGCTAATAAAGAATTACTTTGAAAAATTATACACAAAATAACAGGTGACTTTTAATATTAAGGAGAGAAAAATCATGGATTATATATATATATATGTATATATATTTATGACAATAAATATAATCATAGGATAATATTTTGAATGCAGGAAGTAAGGAGTCACATTTCTATGAAACTATAACTTTCAGACTGACTCAATATAGCTAGAAAATTTAAATAGAAAGTATTGTGTGGAATTGATGGAAAGTTGAAAATATTTCTCTCTCTCAGAATCTGCCTCCTTCCCTCAACTTCATTTACACTTACAGAACACAAAACTCTAGCCTCAGATGACAGGACAGATGAGGTCTGCCAAACATGCGGAAAAAACAATGCAAATAGGTTGTCCTACTCTTCCCTCTTCTTTCTTTCCGCTTCGTTTTTTATTTATTTACTTTATATTTGTGGGTGTTTTGGTTGCATGTGCATTTGTGCACTTCAGGTATGCAGTGACTACAGAGGCCAGAAGAGGGCACCAGATCCCCTGGAACTGGAGGTATCTAATACCGTTAGCTGTGATATGGGAGAACTGGGAATTGAACCAGGCTCTTCTGGTAGAGCAGCCATTATAGCAGGCTTTTTAACTGCTAGCATGTGGTGTCTAGACTGGCAAATTTTGGTCCTGTTATAGGAAAACTCCATTTAAACTCATTATATGTACATTTAGGAAATATTTTAGGATGCTTATACATTAGTAATTTACCAAAATGTCTTTAGTAGTAGTTCTCTCTCATCATTTTTGCCCCTCCTCTCTGTTCTGTTACTCTCATACTACTTAGTTTTCCTGTCCCATCATTCTCTTTTCCCTTCTTATAATACTGTATTGTAATCTCTTTTTCCTTGAAATATATCCCTCACATTCCTGGATCTTTACTAGTTTCCTAACCTCTATGTATAGGAGTAATAGAACACAAGCATCTAAAGATTTAAAGCTAACCTCCATTTATGAGAGAAAATGTGTCATTTGTCCTTCTGGATGCGGGTCTTTCAGCATGATTGCTTCCCATTTGTCCTTCTGGATGCGGGTCTTCCAGCATGATTGCTTCCCATTTGTCCTTCTGGATGCGGGTCTTCCAGCATGATGGCTTCCAGTTCCTTCCAAGGACAGTTTCGAACTTGTGGCAGTTCTGCCTCAGCCTCTCAAATGCTGTAACGAGTAGCATGAACTTCTGGCCCAGTTTCCTTTTCATTGTACTGAAGCAAATGTGTAGAATATTTAAAGCTAATACAAACATTTTATTCAACAATGAATGAGATTATGACACATTTACAATTAAAATTATGATTAAACATTAGGTACAAATATGAATTTACATATTTAAAAAGTCCATGTGGGGACCTGTGGTGCTGGCCACATAGGTGGCAGAGGATGGCCTTGTTGGACATCAGTGAGAGGAGAGGCCCTTGGGCCTGAGGGTGTTTGATGCCCCAGTGTAGGGGAATGCCAGGGCGGCAAGACTGGAGGGGGTGCGTGGGTGGGGGAGCACCCTCATAGAGGCAGGGGAATGAGGGATGGGATAGGGGGCTCGTGAAGGGGAGACCTAAAAAGGGAAGAACATTTGAAATGTAAATAAAGAAAATATCCAATAAAAAAAGGAAGAAAAAAAGAAGGTATTGTCATAACAAAGGCTATTGTAGAAACAGAAAAAATATACAACAATCTTATTACTGAAAGGAAATGTTTTACTTGACAACATGATTATGAATCCTTCCACTGCTTTTTAGCTATAGGACTATGAATTAATTAATAAAATCTCAATTTATATTTTTTTTAAAGAAAAAAAGTCCATGTAGGGGAAAACATAGATTGTATTTTACTATCAGTGGCAAATTGAGTATCTCTATGTTTAATGACTGGCACAGAAATCTGTCATCTTTTATGAGTAGTCTCTGAAAGATCATCTAAATCTAAACCTTCTTATGATATCAGATATAAAACAAAGGCACAGAGAGGTCACATCATTTGATTAAGGTTACACAGTCAATGAATGAGTAGCATAGGTAGAGACCATAAAACTGTGGCTTCTCCTTGAGCAATTTTGGTAAAGGATTCACTTCATATTCCTATATTCTTAGAGAGCCGGTGTTGTCATGTTTCAATTCACAAGTTTATTTTGAATTTGAAAAATTTTTGCCTTAATTTTTTTAACAGATTATCATGTTTTTAAACAGGATATCATGTAATCTCAAGCTGGCCTCCAATTTGCAATGCACTAAAGGATCCTGAAAACTCCATCTCCCCAGTGTTAGAATCACAAGCATGATCCACCACGCTAGGTGTGTGATGCAGTATGTGGAATCCAAGGTTTTATACATTCTAGGCAATCATTCTACAAACTGAGCTGTGTTTCCAGTCCTCTGTCTTCCTCTTAAAACTTTTTGTTTTATTGCTAGCTAATATATCATTTGAAGATTTATTTTCATTAAAGTCTTAAGTGGTGACTTTTCTTGGAGAATGTTCTTCTGAGCATTTACATTTTGTAGTAGTAAGAGGAAATTGCATACATTTTCTTTTGTTTCACAAACGCCCAGAATCCACACATACAAAAAGAAATACTGAATATTCATAGGCGAAGGGGGAGAACTGAAAATTGCTTATGTCAACTTGAGAGGTCAAAATATACTGTTATCCACTAGGTGTCGCTGTGTGCCACTGTAATTGATGGCCAGCATACTCTTGGGAGAAAGTGGTTTCATCCCTGAGTTTCTATAGCTACACTATGGGAAAAGTAGGTAGGAATTAACCCTGTATAGCTATTGTCATATTCCATGAAGTAGGAACTATAACCTTGTGCTGTGACAGTAACATGCTGAGAAGCAAGCTGGTCAATGTTAAGTAATGATGGCACTCTTCATGCATATCTGCAGATTCCACTGGCCATGCCGTTTATTCACAGAGGGATAGTTGAGGAGAGCTGAGGACTACAGTTCGAGAGTGGAGACGGTGAATGGCAAGCTTGGTGCTTGGAAGAGAGGTGAACTCATCCAGCTCCTCCATCCTTTTCTCAGGTGTCTTCTGCAGCACTGTGGCTGGACTTGCATGTAGATGTGTTTCACTTAAATGAACTCATTTAACATTAACTGTGAGTGTTTAGAAGCTTTCAGAATGATCTGTTATTGACTTCAATTCTTACCAGGAGTAGAACAGAAAAAAATTACAGAAAAAGACATTTTTGGGTTTTCTCAATATGTGATCAAGTATGTTAAAAATCATATATGTTCTTTACTCCCTTTTTGCGAATATATGAACAAATGCCAGTCATTTGTCTGTCAGAGTCAGTCACATGAAAACGAGGAACTGCAAATTCCCTCCAGTGGGAGGAGTACCTGGAGGAGGGAGGGGGCAGCAGTTGCACCTGTTTCCAAGGGAAACATCTGGCCTTATGTGATCTTGTTATAGCAGGTGGCAGCCAGGGGCTTATGTATGAGCCTTACAATTGTGGTCCTGTACCCAAGGTTAGTGGTGGTAGAAATTGTGTGGATGCTTTGCTACAGGTCTGGAAGGAGTTTCCATCTCTCTAGATTTACCAGAGGATGAAGGTAAATCAGAGGTTCCTACCACCAGCTTCTGATGCATCAGTTATGGTCATTTAGCATTTTGTTTTGTATTGTCATTGCTTTCATGTTGAAGTATTGTGATTTATATGTTTCTACTTTTCAATGCAGAAAACAATGACTCCTCTGCTGTGATAAATATGACTTACTCCTCTTTCTCATTTGCCAGATTCTCTCAGGCTTTCTCTTTGTTTCCAGTAAGAATGTACAAAAACAGTGGCAGGTCCTGTGGTGGTTGTAGTGGTGGCAGTGTGTGTGTGTGTGTGTGTGTGTGTGTGTGTGTGTGTGTGTGTGTGTATGTGTGATGTCTGTGTGCTTGAGTGCATATGTGTATGCATGTGTGCATAAACATATGTGTGGACATGTGTGCAAGTACACGTGTTTATCCATGTGTGTGCATGAGCACATGTGCATATGCTTGCTTCTGTGTACACAGGTGTATGTATTGTATCATATCATATGACTGCCTATCATTTCTGACCTCTTCCAGAGATCACACATATGTCAATAATACTTGAAATCTAAGGAATGGATAGTAGGAGCGATACGGGTATTGGGCCTTCAGCAGTAGTGAGGATCCTACTAGTAGATCTGTTGGTGTGGCATCTAAGGCTGAGGTATAAATTTTAAATCGTGTTTCAAACTTTCATTTGATTTATTTACATATTGTCTTATTGTTTAAAATTGATTTGTTTCCTGTAGTATTTTGGTTAAGAATCCTTAACCAGCCTGAGGCCAACCTGAGATAAAGTTTCACTGTTGCCATTGGTTTATCATGTGACTGCGTATGAGTTGCTTAAATACAAAGATGAATTTTTTTCTTATACAAGTGATATGCAAACTGTGTTCTTTGCGAAAAGTAAAAAAGAAAAAAGGAGATAGATGAGGCTCGGTATACCTTTAGACTCCTCTTCAGCACCTGGGTTACCAAAAGCTATTGACTTTCTAATATTCATCTTGTGCTACCAACTCTAGCTGGTTAAAGGACAGAAAGCTCATCTCTTCACTTTCTTGAGGTTGCAGTTAATTGGGCTTAGGAAAAAGGTACCAGATGGCTTTTTTAATTTGAAGTAGTGTATGTGTGTGTGTGCGTGTGTGTGTGTGTGTGTGTGTGTATATATATATATATATATATATATATCCTTACAGAAGCCCTCTTTGGAACCACCCCATGTTGATTAGCTAAGTAAGTTAAGTCAAGACAGCTGACTACCTCCTTTTTATTTTTGTAGAGTTAAGCAGTGAGCAGTCTATGCCCATCTCACCCTGCTGCTTTTGTAGAGTTAAGCAGTGAGCAGTCTATGCCCATCTCACCCTGCTGCTTTCAATATTGCCATAGTAGAAGTTCATGTTGGAATCATAAAAAACTGGACAGGAAGGATATGACAAGATCGTCACACGACTCTACTTCATCATAAGGATGATGACTCTGATGTGTGGAGCTGGATGTCACTAAAAAACACAGACACTGATTAAAAATAGTTGCTGTGGTCAGACATGTGAGACCACAAAGTGGAAGAAGTCTAATCTTGATCCACGTGTGTGTTTTATATTTTTTAAAGAAATGTCCTAGTGCCCATTTATTTACAGCAACAAGATTAGCCATTCATTAGTAACCACGGCTGGAGAAAATCATCTGATATTAATGACACTGGCCTTTTCACGTTGAATCAATGTTTTCTTGAATGACTTCATTCTTAGTTGGTCATATTTATTCATAAAATAATGGCTAAATTTTATAAACAATTTTATTATTTGTAAGATGTATTACTTAATATATTTTCAGAATATATTGATGAGGAAGGTATACTTATTATTATATACTATAAAGGATGAAATAAACTCAGAGTGGTTAAATGATTGATATTAGGTCTCATAGCTATTGGGTGGAATTCAGGGTCAATTTAATGTTTTAGTCACAAAGGCTTGGAACAGTGTTCTGGAATAAAGATGGTAACCATCAGAAAACCTTATCTAGCTCGCTTTCTTTGTGGTCTGTATGTTATAGAAGTGAAACAAATCTCAAAATTAATTATATATTCTGGATTATCT
The DNA here is from genome assembly GCA_902729485.2 of Mus minutoides. Classification (NCBI taxonomy): domain Eukaryota; kingdom Metazoa; phylum Chordata; class Mammalia; order Rodentia; family Muridae; genus Mus; species Mus minutoides. The sequence continues at coordinate 24,085 of CACVCL010031484.1, forward strand.
CAGAAAACTGTACTATTATAAAGTTGTTTATCATGGAAATAAAACTTGCCCATCTTATTTTCTTCTGTATTCTACTGATAGTTACTTTCTATTAACTTGATAAACTAAAAACATAACTTTTTACATCTTTAATAAAAATACTAGCTAAAATTATTTGTAGAAATTTGATCATTTTGAGACTATGTTATTTATAATGCATAAAAAACTATAACATCATGTGTTAAAATAAGCATTATATCCTGTTGAAGGAGAAGATAAGTAGAAATTACCCCATATCTGTTAACATCATACATTATTCTTCTGACTCTTTACAATCTATCTTTAGTCTATTTATTGTCAATTTTCTAAAATATATCAAAAGCAGAATAGAATTTCTGTTGAGAACATGATTGCAAGTTGAAGACCAAAAACTTTGGAAATCAAGATTTTTCTGCATTTTTTTGTCATTAAGTAAGTGCATTTGATTCTGTCTGTCTTCTACCTCTCCCTTTATCTATACCTAGTTGGGTTAAATTTATGGTCTAAAATTTTATAATTTGTCATATGAAAACATTTCCAAGTTTTCCTATTTTGATGTTTAGAATGCTAAGATATCAATTCATGTTGAAGTCAAATATTTGTTGTATAACTGCAAAGTTGTTAAGAACAGAGGATGGCCTAGTCGGACATCAATGGGAGGAGAGGCCCTTGGTCCTGTGAAGGCTCTATGCCTCAGTGTGGGGGAATGCCAGGGCCAGGAAGCAGGAGTGTGTAGGTTGGTAAGCAGAGTGGGGGGTAGGGGGAGGGTGTTTTTATTTGGAGGGGAAACCAGGAATGGGGCTAAAATTTGAAATGTAAATAAAGAAAATATCCATTAAATATATATATTTAATTGGATACACACACACACACACACACACACACACACACACACACACATATATATATATATATATACAAATATCAGTTGTCACACACTTGGGGGAATAGAGAAGGGCAAGACATAATGTTATATGTTGATGCTATAGTTCATCTCGTACATGTTATAGTAGCTATATCTGCTGTTGTGCAAAGATGAAACACTGGGGAAACCTAGGCTGCTCTAGATGAATTAGATCTTAAACTCAGACATGACGCTCCATTAGGCTTTGAATGTGAGAGGTGCAGCTACTAAAATTGAGGAACAGGAAGAGACCCGAGAAGAGAGTGGAATGAATAACATGGAACCTACAGCAAGAGGCTGGGATTCTGACTGCTGTGTAGGGAATAAAAATTGGTAGACTTGAGTCCTCATAACCTTTAGAACATGGACTTATAATCATCTGAGAACTGAACATGATCAGTATGTGAAACCAGGATGCTTGACTGCTGGAAGCAAAGTGTCACACTAATCAGGTTCTGAGATAAGTGAAAGTGAGAGGTTGCCAACAAAACTTCACACAGTAGACAAACAAACAAACAAACAAAAACAAACAAACCAACAACCCCCCCCCCAAAAAAAAAAAAAAACTAGGAAGAAAATTAGTGAAGTCAGTTTTGGAGAGCTAGAATTAGGTAGGGCAACTAGGGTTAATAAAATGGAAATTAAATCAGTATAAGGTTGCTAGTAATATAAAAACAGTTATTTAGTTTTAAGGTCAAAGCAGACTTCAATGTCTTATCAGTACATAGCCAATAAAGGAGTGCATCTCTTTTTGTATTCCGGTGTACGAGTCACTCTGCATAGTGTGACTCAGAGCCAGAAGGCAGAGCTCAGTATGTGAATGTGGGTATTAGAGCAACAAAGATGTCACGGAAATCAAACCCACCGTTCATCAAGCCTGAACTTGAGAGTAAGTATGAGAAGAAAGAAATGCTGGCCATGAACACTTAGAAACAGGAAGACATATTCGGTCTTGGTGTGATTGATGTCAATGGGTACTTGAGCAGAGAGGCAGTCACATCAAGGCAGCTGTTGGTGAAGACTTCTCTGGCTGTGATGTGCTGGATAAACTTGAAGAAGAGAGAGAATCTACGCCCAGCTGAGGCAGATAATACTGTGAAACTGTTGTTCAGTGTGAAGCCATTGACACAGTGACATCATTTGTGGGTCAGTTGCAGAAAGGCTGTGGGAATGGAGGTTTTAGTGTCACAGGCGGAACTATAAGAGGGGAGTAAAGTGAGTTAGAAGGGTAGAACACCTCTTTTTAAGAGAGTGCGTGGATGAAAGGGAAGATACTTTCTCAGAGAGAGAGACACTCAAGGTATCATTTTTATTTAAAAAGAGAGCCACTTGGTCATTTTTATTTCCATGAATATGTTCAGGTGGAAACACTTCTGTGCTTTTAGGACCAGGTAGAGTAGCACTTCTGAACAATTTTTGTCTTTTGTAGGTTAGGGACACATTTGATTTAGAGATCAATGAGTGTTTTTATCTCTTTTCTGTTTTTGTGGTTAAAAACACTCTGACCAAAAGCAGCCACGAGGCGGGGTGTATTTGGCTTATGCTTCCACTTCTAAATCAGGGTCCTTCAGTGAGGGAAAGCAATGCAAGCAGTCAGGTAGGAACTTGAAGCAGAAACCACGGAGGAACCCTGCTTGCTGGTTCATGCTCACTCATCTCTCTATGCAGTCCTAGGTTCAGCTGCCTAGGGATAGTACCACCCACAGTGGGCTGGGTTGTCCTATACCAGTTCACAATTAAGAAAACCCTTCACAGACACACTGAGGTAAGCTGGTGGGCATGTCCTCAATCAAGGATGTCTTCTCAGATAACTCCATGTCATGTCAAGTTGACAACTGAAACTAACTGGGACAATGAGTCCTCCCCATCGTGCTTTGCTCTTACGGAACAAATTTAAAATTATCTTTGATCAAAAGATAGGGAGTTTATGGCTTCTTATGGTACACATTTCTAAGTCTTTCTTTGTTCTACTCCCCAGTCTTTCTCTCCATTTTGCCTTCATTCTGAAGCCTCGTTATCTCACCTTTTTACTCTTTTTTCCTTTTTTCCCTTTTATAACTTTATATTTCATTTATAATCCTTTCCAGGCTGAGATATGGATAAAAATACACTAATTCTAAGTGTATTGGTTGTTTTAGGATAAAATTGGCATCTGTTAAGTAGATGGACTAAGTCAAGCTTAGATTACAATGAGAAAGAAGAATTTTACCCTATTTTGAGTGATATGATATGGTTTAGCAATTAGGAAAATTCAATAAGGACAGAAAACAGAAGAAGGCATGACTTGATTCTTCTAACCATTATCAGGGGGACAGAACCAAAACAAAAACCAGAACTGGAAATAAAGCAGGTTTGTGGGAAAACAGACTTTCTAATTGTCTATCATAGATAAAAAGTGTTCAACTATGAATCAGAGCTGCTCCTTGAGTCTATTGTGCTTGAGTTTATGTGCAAGGGGCTGTGTTTCAGAGGGTTAGGGGAGGGTTTCCCTCATTCATAACAACAGAATTACTTTAGAGATTCCTCTATGGGTGTGTGTGTGGGGGTAGTTGCTCATATCCATGCCAGAGCAAGCTAGACCACTTTCTCTAAAAATAAACATTAGATATTTCAGTTCTGTTTTTCATCATGACCACTTCCTTTAACTCTTGTTTTTTTAGGGCATGTATCAACACTGATATTTTGGACAGTACATGTGTGGGCAGGGATATCTTGGGTGAAATGGGAGTTGAGAATAAAAAGTGGTAAGAAACAAAAACTCTCTCCAAGCTTTTGGAACTATGCAGTACCTTTTTGTTATCTGTAACCATCCTTTAAGGCTGATGTGCTTTTCTGATTCAAATCTGTTTAAATTGCAAAATATGTGCATGCATCGACACAACACATGGTACCTCATAAATGAGTACAATTATGCTCTGCATCAGCTAAAGCTTTAATTTAAGTAAAAACAAAAAAGGGCAATGATTTTATTAACGTGGAATATAAACTAAAAATGTCAGGCAATAGTATATTAAAAGCTTGTATTCATGTTCAAACCATGGAGAAATATCTTTCTTTAAAAAGTGGTATGAAAATGAATAAGGTTGTTTTATCATATAATGATGAAATTATGTGATTAAACGAGAAAGGAATATACACAGATATCATGGTCTAGAGAGACGTGAGCCTGAATGCTGAGAAGGTCATTGCATTTTGCTAGATTCTTCTGATCTCAATCCTTGTCACACTCTTATTGGGGTCTGACTAAGGAGACACTTTCTAGAGACAGTGACACCAGGGGACCAGGCTTTGGGATCAGAGGGGGCACACGAGTTTGGGTTGTGAATCCAATAAAGAACAGATCTATAAAATACCTTCACATACATCTGTTGTATTATATGGAAGAATAATTTTAGGTATTTTGCAAAATTCTGGGGGAATATACCAAAATCAATAGGCTTTAAAAACAGAAATAGTTATTAGGAATCAGTGCCAGTGTAGAATTGTAGGTTCTAGTTAAAGGGGGAGAACGAGAACAAAGCACTGTTCCTGCCCTGACCAGGTGAGGCTGTGACATTTAAATGAATGCCAGGAGGGGGCTAATACGGTCTGGGAAGGATGCATGTAACAGCAACAAATAGTAGAAGCTGTGGGGGGTGGGCACATCATTTACAACCATTATTATTGTGTGTATTAGAAGTGGACTTTCTCATCCCTAGTCTGAAGAAAACATACTTTGTCTTTAATACATGTTCTAGTGGCTATAAATGCTCACAGGCAGAGTATCAGAATCTCTTAAAGTGTTTTCTTACAAGTTTATAGGCTTATGCATGGCATTAATATTCTTTATTGTCAATTTATGATCTATTGGGATTACATAAGGCTTTGCAATTAATTTCTTTTTAACACACGAAATAATTAAGCAACCACTAGCCTTAGGTACTTCCTTTTAGCCAGTGACTAAATAGTCTTATTTATAAAATGTGTTCTGTGGGTGGCAGTAAAAAAGGAATCTGAGAAGGAAAGAGGGGTGGTTAACACCCCTTTAGTTTATAATGAACTCAAGGGGAAAGGATGCCTCATCCCCTGTCCTTTACTCTTTCTAGACGTTTCTCAATGGCTGGCGCTTTCTTACCTTTTGAATAACCACAGAGGCAGGGAAGGAGTCATGCAGCCTATGGTTACATCCTGTGGGGATGAGAGTGATGGAGATTGTGGTCATTTGGGGTAGTGGGGTAGTTACATGTGACCTCATGTCTCTCATCTACTGAAGGCTCAGGAGGCTGTCTGGACACTGAGTACATTCAACTGAAAACCTCTTGTAGGTTATGTGAAAAGAAAAACGGTTTTGAGTAATTAAGCTATAGGAAAAGTCAAACAACATTAAAAGAGGTAAAGACACCCCTGTCCCCCAAAACCTGTATTCTAGTCCTGGCTTATTTATCATGTGGTAGTTGAATCATAGAAACTCCCACCTCCATCCCCATCTCTCAAAATCTTCTTTATTTCCTGTATATAGTAACAGGGTTTCCCAATGTTCTTCTTTGTTTCATTTTGGATTATAACAATGCCCTCCAGTGGTTGCTGTCAATATCAGACAATAACCTACAAACATTTCACAAAAGTCTGTCTTCAAATACCTCTAGTTTCTAGTAAAAATAACAGATTTAAAAAATATCATCGTATATTTTTCCTATTCATGTCTAAAATATTCTTATTTATTAACAATAGTAGAAAAAAGTATGCAAAAGTAAATAAAGCCACTTGTGCCCTATTAAATATACTGGTTTGCCAAAAACCTATAGCAAGTCCAAAGTTAAATATATGGCTAATGTGACTTAGAACCAAGTTTTAAAAGTTTCCATTTCTGAACTTTTTCTGAAATGATCATTTGTGGTAAACTGTTAATTATCATATGAGTTACACTGTCTGTTTATAAGGGGCAGCTACTGAGATTCTCTATGCTTCTTGTCTCTCACAGCAGGGTCCTCCTGAGTACTCTTAATGGAGAAAAGATGACCTCCTCATATCCTTTAGCCTTCTTTTTTTAATTTAACATACCTGATTAGCAAAGAGAAATAAATGACAGTGGTGGCCTTTTAGAGACAGTTGGGTAATACCCTTCCTTCCTTCCTTCCTTCCTTCCTTCCTTCCTTCCTTCCTTCCTTCCTCC
>CACVCL010031485.1:0-30144 GCA_902729485.2 Mus minutoides
GTAACTCTCTCAGTATTTCCTCTTTAAATGCTTTTAGTTATTTATCTGTGTTTTCCTGTAACTCTCTAAATTTTTCTCCTTTATATGCTTCTAGTTGTTTATCTTTGTTTTCCTGTATTTCCTTCTTATAGTCCTCCATCATCATCATGACCAGTGATTTTATATCCATGTCCTGCTTTTCTGGTGTTCTGTTGTATCTAGGACTTGATGTGGTGGGTGAGTTTGGGTCTGGTGATGCCAAGTACCCTTGGATTCTGTTGCTTCTGTTCTTGCGCTTTCCTCCTGCCATCTCTGCCCGAGGTGACCTGGCGTTGGTGCAGACCAGAGAGGACCAGCTGTTTTGCCCTGGTCTCTTATCAATCTCCTGGCTGATGTCTCAAGTTCCACAAGATTGGGCCGGAACAGAGGCTGTGTTCCCCTCCTCACCTGACTTCTAGAGATAGCTTTGGGAGTCCTGAAAGAGCCTAAGAGAGTGCACAGAGCCTGCGGCCCGGGCCCTGAGCTCCTGATGTGGTCTTAAAGTCCTGGAGTTGCTGGGCTCAGAGGAAAGATGGCGGGGTGGCGAGTGCTCTGGCTGGGAGAGGCCCCGCCTCTGGTGGTGCGGAGTTCTCGGATCCTGCCCCTGGGGGCAACCGCTGACCTGATGCTCCCAACACCACCTCTGCACTGCACTCACGCGTAACCCCGATGTGATCTTAAAGTCCTGGGATGTCCCTAGCTGTGTCCGCTGGGCTCAGAGGAAAGATGGCGGGGTGGTGGGTGCTCTGGCTGGGAGAGGCCCAGCCTCCGGTGGGGCGGAGTTCTTGGATCCTGCCCCTGGGGGCAACCGCTGACCCAATGCTCCCAACACCACCTCTGCACTGCACTCACGCGTAACCCTGATGCGATCTTAAAGTCCTGGGATGTCCCTAGCTATGTCCGCTGGGCTCAGAGGAAAGATGGTGGGGGGTATTGCTGGGTTTTAAGGTAGAACTATTTCTAATTTTTTGATGAACTGGCAGATTGTTTTCCAGATGGTTGTACCAGGTTACAATCCCACCAATAATGTATGGGGAATTGCAGGCTGGTCTCCAGTCGAGCTGAGGTCTGAACCCCTATGGTCATAATTCACCTACACGACATGGTAGATGTTCCCTAATGTTCCTGGAACTCTGGCCCCTGCCTAAGGTACCACCTCTCATAGCCCCCACAAGAGAAGCATGGTCAGTAGTCACATAAGCAATGGCCCAAGCTTCTGACCTTCAGGCTAAACTCCTCCCCAGTTACCTAGCAGCAGTGAAGCCCATAAAAAGGGGTGCTCAGCCTGCACCTTGCTCTCTTATTCTTACTCTTATTCCTTTGTCCTCTTACCTCTCACTTCTCTCTCCTCTTCCCTTTCTCGTTGTCTTCTCCTTTCCTCTCTTCTCTTCCTCTTTCTCTTTCTTTCTCTCTAATCTCTCTCTCTCTCTCTCTCTCTCTCTCTCTCTCTCTCTCTCTCTCCTCTCTCTTTCCCCTGCATTTCTATAATAAAGCTCTTAAACCATAGAGTCTCTTCTCTGCTCCTTCAAGTAAAGGAGAGCTGCGCACTCTGGTCAGTGTTGGGAACCTCTTCCCCTATTCCCCCTCTCCCACAACCCTGGTGGCTTTAGCAAAGTAGCCCCGGGAGGTCCCTAGGCAGGGCTGCCCCTTGGCCACCCCCTGAAGAGTGGGATAGAGGAATGCCCATCCAGGAATGAGTGGATAGGGTAGGTAGTAGCCCTCCCATGCCTGACTGACCAGAGAATAGGGAAACTCTGGTGGGGCAGTGGGCATCTTTTTCCTATTGTTCTTCCCCAGAGACCCCAGGGCCCACCCTCTTTTTAGTTTGCTCCCAACAATAATGGAGGAGGGCTCCTTTTTCTCAACATCCTTACCAGCATGTACTGTTACTTGAGTTTTTGATCTTAGCCATTCTGATTGGTATGAACTAAATCTCAGGGATGTTGTGATTTGCATTTCTCTGATGACAAAGGACTTTGAACATTTTTTTAAGTTCTTCTTGGCTATTCAACATTCTTCTGTTGTGAGTTCTCTTCAGTTCTGTACCCCATTTTTAAATTGGGTTGTTTGCTTTGTGGGGGTTAACTTCTTGATTTCCTTATATATTTTGTATATTAACCCTCTGTCCAATCTATTGTTTATGAAGATATTTTCCCAATCTTTAGGTTGCCAATTTGACCTATTGATAGTGTCTTTTACCTTCAGGTTGTAGTGTTTAGGTGGGTTTTGGACAGCTGGCCTGGGTGGGGAACTGGGATACTGTGCAATTTTTAAGAATGACATGTGGGAACTGGAGAGTTGGCTCAGTGATTATGAACACTAGCTGTCTTGCTAAGGACCTTGGTTCAGGTGATGAAACACACCAAATGGCACACTCATCTGTATCTGTAAATCAGGGGATGCAACACTTTCTTCAACCCTCAGCAGATGCTGGCTCACATATGATACATATACATACATGCTAGCCAAACACTAATACACATAAGATAAGATAATAAATCTAAAAAAATAAATAATACTATAAAGTTTATATAGTAGTTCAACCACTATCTAATTGTAAGCCATTTTTAAATTAGTCTGAAGTTAAAGTCTAGTAAATATATGAACATTGTTGATAAAGTACATAGAAAGGAGGTATAATTCTTTGTTACTTAAAATTGTATTATAATACTGGCTATGGTATAAAAATACATTCACTATTAATGAATAACTTTTGAGTGGGGAGAATAGCATCATTTGGAACAGACCGAATTATTTAGAATTTTTATGTGCACAACTGATTTAACTATTTTGAAATAAATTTAGCAATTTTACACTCTAACATCTACTGTTTTGCATAAAATAATAAAATAACACACATACACACATGCACACACACACACACCATACATCTCCACTGTTTATTAAAATGTCAAAGCATTTTAATAAGCCATTGTACTGGCAGAATTAATTAGATCTGAAAACCGGTATAATTAAAACAATAAAAGCTATAAGAATGCATTAAAATAGAGTGCTGGAATAAAAGAACTAAGTTTTAAAAAGTTATATTTGACTAGTCAAATGTTCCTTAATAACTGGATGCATCAGAATGCATTGTTCATTTCAATATTAAAAGAATTTAGTGAAATGAAAATTGAGGCAATAGAGAATTCAGTATCACCATTATTTGAAATTTAAAGTCTTTCTCATAATGAACATAGCTAAAGACATAAAAGACAAATGATAGAGAAATTAAAAGCAATTATCAAAGGAATTCTCTTCAGAAATTTCTGATTTAAATTAAAGCCTGTGATTAAAAATCTCCTTAGTCTTTGTCCTTCTCCATTCTTCTAATAGTTCAGTACTGCATCAGCACCATATGACTTAATTTCTTCTTTAAAGACAATAATGCTATGTTTGAAATGTACATATCAGCTTCATGTCCTGTTTCTATACGCACTAATGAATAAGTTTTAGATAAAAAGCAATAGACTTCTTGAAAAGGAACCATAGAAAGCTAAAATTTCCCCCATAACTGTTAATTTTAATTTTTCATATGGAAAAGGGGCTGCATCAGATATTGTTACTTCAAATGCAGCATGGTATATTTCAGTGACCAGGGCTAGGGCATGTCCCCTCATTTCCATATGTTCTGCTTTTCTTTTTCCAACAACTTCTTTCAAGTCTCTACACAGATACTGCAATGAATAATGGGTACTTAACAGGGAGGTTAAGAGGGTTGGTGAGCAGGGGTAGGGGAGAGGGGTAGGGGAGAGGGGTAGGGGAGGTCTTTGGAGGGGAAACCAGGAGAGGGGATAACATTTAAAATGTAAATAAAGAAAATATCTAATAAATTTTTTTAAATTAGCCTTTAGTATGTTTGCATGGTAGCAAGTAAAATCAGCACACAATAAAGCAAGCACCAGGCAAATCTGGCAAACCCTCTCTTTTTTTGTGAAATATAAAATTCATTAAAATGTTATTTTTCTGCCATGAGTATATACATAAATTTCATATTGGTGTGCAGGTATTTGCACAATACTTTTACTGAGCATGTACTTTTGTCATTTTTCAGATGTCATTAATATTTTTTCTTTCATAGCAACTATTTTCCTTTATTTAGAATCTGTATTTTCTCCTTTTGTGAAAATTATAAAGAATTAAGGTCGCCCTGGCCATGTCAGCCAGGACAGCCAAAGAAAGACCCTCAAGCACCTGCCCCAATCCTGCTGGCCTTGGACTACCAGAGGAAAGACCCCCAAGTGCTAATTTTAGGTAGACTAGTCCAGGGAGGCCAGAAGAAAAATATCCAAGCACACAACTAGTGCACTACTACCACCACTAAGATGGGCAGATATGTAATGAGGACATGAGAAAGATCTCTACATAGTAGAGATGAGTGAGAAAGTAACACCAAGAGGTTCATACACTGCAGAGAAAGGTAGAACTACAGATCCCAGCAAATAAGAGGAGTCTGCATTACCTGAGGCCATGGTGACATCCTAGTTCAGGCTGCTACCAATGGCTGTGCCTTGGTGTGTGGTCCTGCTGCAGCAGTTTGTGTCAATATCCATGGCCTGAGTTCCTATCAAAGGCCATGCAGATATCAGTGGTCTGGACTACCACCTGAGACTAGGTGGAAGTCTTAGGACTGTGGTGCAGAGGAGTAGGGTGGAATAGGTGAGGGATGGGTTGGGGAGTGAATCCTCATCTGAGTAGCATGCACAGACACTTGAGACCATGGTGACATCTGGGCCTGTGTTGTCTCCAATGGCCATGTCTGAGTCTGTGGTTCTATTGCAGCTGCAATCTTTGTTGATGTCCCAGGGCAGTATTAGCACTAAAGCCCTTGCAGATGTCTCTGGTCTAGACTGCCACTAGAACTACTCTGCACATCTGGCTTCACCGTTTTCATGGACAGCACAGTAGAGCTTACCCTGGTGGCAAGGGTGCAGGTGAGATAGCCTTAAAGGCATGAGAGGGAAGGCAACATTGGGTGAAATACCCTGGGAAATGTTGGAGAGTTTGCTCTAGTGGCATGGGTGTGGAAGAGCTGGAAGACTGGTCTCTCTCTCTCTCTCTCTCTCTCTCTCTCTCTCTCTCTCTTTCTCTCTCCTCTCTTTCCCCTGTATTTCTATAATAAAGCTCTTAAACCATAGACCAACATCTACTCCATCTATGAATTGCTAGAGTGCATGAACAGACCAGTTATACAGATCTATAGTTGCAGAATCTCCAAGACACAGAGCAACAACAGGATATCGGAGAGGAATCCAGATGACGATCCAGTATTTATAGAGTAGCAGAAGTCTCAAGTCAGATCAATGACTTATTGCAATGAACATTTGCAAGTAAAAATGTGTGGACAAAAGAGTATGATATGTGACACACTGACACTGTGATACACTAAAGCTTCCAGGACATATTTTTTTATCTTATTTTTATTTTTTTCTGTTGTGGGGGTGGTTGCAGAGGCATAGAGCATATAAGAAGGGCTGGGAGATGAGTAGGATTGGGGTGTATGATGTGAAGTTCACAAAGAATCAATAAAAAGTTAAAAACAAGGATAAATGCCAGAAAATATACATAAATAATTAAACCAATAGGAATGGGTGATTAAAAAAAAGTAGGGGGAGGATTAACCAAAACAATATACACAGATATGATATATGTATGCATTTTATATCTATCTATCTGTCTGTCTGTCTGTCTGTCTGTCTGTCTGTCTGTCTGTCTGTCTATCTATCTATCATCTATCTTATGTAAATCTATAACTTGTAAGATAATTATAAAGCAAAACAAAAATGTTTCAATGGAGGTGCTTTTCATGGATGGATAATGGTACTTTTATCCCAGAAGCTATAAATTATTAAATGGCAATTCCAGTACCAAGCATAGAATAGCTCCTGGTGATGTTTGTCTTGTTAGCTCAAGAGGACATAAAAATGTTTAGACTATTTTGATTGTCTAGAATAAGACAGTGAGACCAGCTGCTTCTAGCTTAGGAGTGAGATGATGTGACCAAGTTGTGAAGAGTAGTAGACACACAAAAGGAAGGAAGAGTCCTATTTTTTTCAGTGACTCCTAGGTTCATTTCTCTTTGTCTCCTAGGTTGATCTCTCTAGAATTAATTTTTCTAGACTTCATAAAAAGCAGTTATATGCAGCGCACCTCCCTCGACCAGCAAGAAAGTCACGCCACCACCAAGATCTTGTCAGTCAGCTTTATTCAGGAGCACCTTGTTAGTAGATTCCCAGGACTCTGGACAGCAGCAGAGCTGCGGCTTTTATACTGTCCTAGGGAGGGGGAGGGGGTGTTGTAGTGGATGTGGATTGGTGCACCAGGATACACCTCATTACCATGTGGACCTTCATTGGTGCCACAAGCCACACCCATTAGCATATTTTCCCTTCAGGAGGGGCTATTGCTTGAGGAGGGCCTGAAGAGAGAGCTGCACATGCGCACTAGGCTCTCCTCCCTGGCAGCCTGCCGGTCCTGCGCCATCTTGTAATGGGCGAGCTGCAGGCCTTTGGGAGCTGGACGGCCTTCCCGGAGCTCGGGCGGCTTTGCCGGTCAGAGCCGGGGCAGCGTGTCTGCCGCTGCTCAGAGCCAGGCGGCACCTCCAACAGTTATATAAATACCTTCATTTGTTTTAAGACCTGGAGTGGTGGCGCACGCCTTTAATCCCAGCACTCAGGAGGCAGAGGCAGGCGGATTTCTGAGTTCGAGGCCAGCCTGGTCTACAAAGTGAGTTCCAGGACAGCCAGGGCTATACAGAGAAACCCTTGTCTCGAAAAACCAAAATAAATAAATAAATAAATAAATAAATAAATAAATAAATAAATAAAAAGACCTGGAGTGAGAGTAGAGAAAGACCAAGCTGTCTAATTAGTTGTTGTAGGACTAGAAGGTATGGGGAACACAACCAGAAATTAGAATGTCTTTCTGAGGAGTTAGAGTAGAGAAGGAAGTAACTGGTCTCCATGGGAGCTCTAGGGAACCAGCAGTCAGTGCTTGGAGTATGCTGTACACAGGAATGAAGCAAAGCTCAGTGAATTAATGTAAAACCCTACTATGTTTATCAATCACCTCCCAAACAGTTCTAGTGGAGTCCAAGGATTCAAAAATATGGGCCTATGGGAGGCATTCTTCCCAAACCACTACAAGTACTAACATGCCATGGAAGATGTACTACTAGTCCAATAGTGGCATGATTTTTATATTTGTGTAACCAATGAATTTGGAAAAATAGGGCCTGTACCACAGAAAGGAGTTGATATATTATATGGTTAATCTGATTGAAGATCTCATGTTCCCAAAGGGAAGCTTCCTACTGCCACATATTGTCCCCTTTTGGGTCTCCTATCTGTGTGTTCTCTAGAGCAGATGGGTGAAGGAGTCAGCGAATGTGAGTGACAAAGAGAGACCACATGAGAGGGTGTGTAGAATCTGAATGTATTTTTACAAAATGAACACCAGTCTTATATAATACAGAAAACAAAGCAGGCGGGCAAAGTACATTGAAGTAACCTGACACAAAACAAAGGAATGACTTCAAAATGACTTACAGTAACCAGGTAATATTTACAGTAAAGATAAAACAGCTCTGCCTAGGGTCAGCTAATGACAGGTAAGGATTTCACACCCCAGTCACAATGTGTGCTACTCTTTTGAGCCTGTGAGAGCTAGTACCAGGGAGTTCTGCTCTAGCAGACCTTCTCATGAATAATGTTTTACCACAACCTGCCTATTTCCTAGGCCTTGGTAAATTCTTGCATATGAAGCTTACTTGGCTGGTCTTTTAAGTATCTGTGTGGGGAATCTCTGTTTGTCAGACGACTTCACCAACTAGCTTCTATTCTGCAATGTAGTCTGCTATACCTGGCTGTAGTGAAGATTCTAAGTTTATACTTTGCTAAACTTGCCCTGAGATTTCTAACTCTTATGTAGTAAAATACTGTAAGAAAGCATGTAAGACCCTCCACGATATTGCAGGGACAAATCGGGGGCTACCTATGGGAATGCCAAGGTTCCAGGAGGATGGGTTTCCTTGAAACTCTGCCTCATGACTGCTTCCAGGTTTTCAGGCCTGCCAAGTGACTCACTACTGGAGTACCATCCTACTGATGTTTTGCTAAGTGAACAAGTTGTTAAAATACTTTCTAAAAAATTTATGCTTATAGTCTCAATTAATCGGGACCCCGGAGATCTCTCAAACACTGGACAACCAAACAGACAGCATACAGTGAAAGAAAATAAAATATGAGGCCTATAGTTTAAACACCAGTTGCTGAGGAGGATTTAAGGTTTGTAGACTTAGCCCTGAGACATGCCAAGGCAAGTCTGCTTGCAGACCTTGCTGCTACCTCGAGCCTCTTGCTGACGTTTGAACTAGCCAATCATGTGAAACAGTGCCAATTTCCCCAACCCCCTACCCCAAATTCCCCAACCCTCTACCCCATTTACTATATAAACCTCTAGCTTTCAAGCCTCTTGGTCGACTCTTCTATCTCCTGTGTGAGGTACATGTCGGCCCAGAGCTCCGTGAATAAACTACCTCATGTGCATTGCATCAAGATGGTCTCTCATGATTCCTTGGGTGCATGAACTCCCGAGACTTGAGTGGGGGGGTCTCCTTCGGGGACCTTACAACACCAGTTGATATGATGCCCCCAACACACATATAGTAGAGGACTTCTTCTTCATGTTCATTCAGAGATGACACACCTAACCCTCAAGAGACTGGAGGCTCCAGGGAGTTTAGAGGTCAGGTTTGGTGGGGGTGGGGGCATCCATGTGAAGACAGGGTGAGGAGGGGAGGAGGTACCCAAGGAGCTGAAGGGGTCTTCAAGCCTATAGGTGGAAGAATAACATGAACTAACTAGTACCCCCTGAGCTCATGTCTCTAGCTGCATATATAGAAGAGGATGGCCTAGTTGGCCATCATTGGGAAGAGAGGCCCCTTGGTCACGCAGACTTTATATGTCCCATTACAGGGGAACGCTAGGGCCAAGATGTGGGAGTGGGTGGGTAGGGGAGCAGATCCGGGAGGGGGGAGGGTATAGGAAACTTTCTGGATAACACTTTAAATGTAAATGAAGAAAATATCTAATAAAAGTTGGAAAAAAAAAAGATGATGGAAATCAAGCCATTTGAGCTTGAAGGAGGGAATCAGCAGAGTGCCATCCATTTATCTTTGTGTTTCACAATTTCATATTTTTTTCCAATTTTTATTAGGTATTTTCTTCATTTACATTTCAAATGCTATCCCCAAAGTCTCCTATACCCTCACCCTGTCCTGTTCCCCTACTCACTCACTCCCACTTTTTGACCCTGGCATTCTCCTGTACTGGGGCATATAAAGTTTGCTAGACCAAGGGGCCTCTCTTCCCAATGATGGCTGACTAGGCCATCTTCTGCTACATATGCAGCTAGAGACACGAGCTCTGGGGGTTCTGGTTAGTTCATATTGTTGTTCCACCTATAGGGTTGCAGACCCCTTCAGTTCTTGCGTACTTTCTCTAGCTCCTATATTGGGGGATCTGTGTTCCAGCCTATAGATGACTGTGAGCATCCACTTCTGAATTTGCCAGGCACTGGCAAAGCCTTACAAGAGACAGCTATATCAGGGTCCCTTCAGCAAAATCTTGCTGGTGTATGCAATAGTGTCTGTGTTTGGTGGCTGATTATGGGATGGAACCCTGAGTGGGATAGTCTCTGGATGGTTCATCCTTTTGTCTTAGCTCCAAACTTTGTCTCTGCAACTCTTTCCATGGATATTTTATTCCCTATTCTAGAGAGGAATGAAGTATCCATGCATTGGTCTTCCTTCTTGATTTTCTTGTGTTTTGGGAGTTGTATCTTGGGTATTCTAGGTTTCTGGGCTAATATCCACTTAACAGTGAGTGCATATCAAGTGATTTCTTTTGTGATTGGGTTATCTCACTAAGGATGATATCCTCCAGATACATCCATTTGCCCAAGAATTTCATAAATTCATTGTTTTTAATAGTTGAGTAGTACTCCATTGTGTAAATGTACCACATTTTCTGTATCCATTCCTCTGTTGAGGGACATCTGGTTTTTTTCCAGCTTCTGGCTATTATAGATAGGGCTGCTGTGAACATAGTTGAGCAAGTGTCCTTGTTACCAGTTGGAATATCTTCTGGGTATATGCCCAGGAGAGGTATTGCTGGATCTAGCAGTAGGAACCACAAGACTAATTTCCAGAGTGGTTATACCATCTTGCAATCCACCAGTAATGGAGGAGTGTTTCTCTTTCTCCACATCCTTGCCAGCATCTGCTGTCACCTGAAGTTTTGATCCTAGCCATTCTGATTGGTGTGAGATGGAATCTCAGGGTTGTTTTGATTTGCATTTCCCTGATGATTAAGGATGTTGAACATTTTTTTTTTCAAGTGCTTCTCAGCCATTCAGTATTCCTCACTTGAGAATTCTTTGTATAACTCTGTACCCCATTGTTTAATGGGGTTATTTGGAGCTTCTTGAGCTCTTTGTATATATTGGATATTAGCCCCTATCAGATTTATGATTGTTAAAAATTCTTTCCTAATCTGCTGGTGGCCTTTTTGTCCTATTGACAGTATCTTTTTCCCTACAGAAGCTTTGCAATTTTATGAGGTCCCATTTGTTGATTCTTGATCTTAGTGCACAGGCCATTGCTGTTCTGTTTAGGAATTTTTCCCCTGCACCCATTTCTTCGAGGGTCTTTTTTTTTTTTTTTAATTTCTTTAAGGGATTTATTCACTTCATCTTTAAGGGAATGTTTATCTACCTGAGTTGCAGCCTGGGATATTCACTCTGCCATTTTTATGAAGTTGGTTTTAATCTTTTTTTTTTTTTTTCTCTTGTGCTTTTGCTGTGTTTCAATATCCAGAGCTTTCTGTAATAGGATTGCTGGCCTGTGGCTGTTCCATACTTTCTTGTTTGTTGATTGTGTTCTTATGCTTGTATCTAGGCATCTAGGTTTGGAATAATTATAGGGTCAGGTGATAACTCGGTGTTTGGTATGTTGGATGGATGTGTTGCTCCATAGTTTCTGTTTTCTTTCTGGTCTTCTGGCCTATGTATTCTGTGATTTAGCAGGGATTCTTCACTGGGTTGGTGGTTGGACTTTTGCTGGCAGGTTTCTGTTTCCTCTATGGATTTTAGGAGAATGTGATGGTTCCTGTGTTTCCTAGTAGGAAATGAGTGGTTGGAAAGAGTTTGGAATGGAAAGATTTGTAGAATCGAGAAGAGATTGGGGTAGGAAGGAGGGAATACTGCAATAGGTATTCTGTTGCAGAGCTGGGGTGAGACTCACTTGTTTTATTCCTTAAGATCAGTACACTAGTCTTTTATACAAGAACATATTTCTGAGTTTCTGATGTACTGTAGCCTCGAATAGTTTAGTATTTATATTTTAGAACTTAATTCTGTGTTCAGACTTTAGAAAAAAATTTTATCAAATAAAAATATTTGAAAATACTGTTAAAAATTAGTGGCACACAAGGTTATTAGTTATTAATTTTTCCTCTTCACAGTGGAAATTCAAGCATTGTCATAGTTACAATTTTCAAATTATAATTATCTTTTGGGATCAGTTTTATAAGATCAGGGATATAATGTTCTCAAAGAGACTTACTTCCAGGAAATGCTGAAGAGCCACTTTAGTTTGAAGAATTAGATATGCTGACTATTAATGTCTGTCCATCTCCAAATATAGTATTCATATGACACTTAAATCCCTATTCCTTTTGGTTGAAAGATGAGTCTTAAATTCTTTCATAATAACTAAAAAGTAAAATGTTAGTTTTGCTCTGACACATGACAGGAAAAATGTCAAATTTCTTTATATTTTTAAAGTCCTTAGACTAGCACTACTTATACTGTAAACTTTTAATGAACATTATTGTATATGAAGCATAAGCTAACAAAAGGAGTATACTGATTCTGAAACTTTATCATGCTTGAGCCCCTTCACTTTCAAGATGCTAAGAAAAGAGAATGTATTTCTTATCAGAAAGATTTTTAAAAGTTAATGATCCCATTTACAGTATATAAATGACAGAGAATATACTTTTATGATAACTAAGGAAGTGCCAAGATGCTTGACTTACTTAAAAGGTAATTACAGGGAAAGGGGGCATTGAAAAGGTACAAGAATATCTTTTCTACACTGTGGTATATAATTAACAAACTCTCTACATATATTCAGAGAAGTAATAAGCCACTTGTAAATAATGGCAGTGTTATGTTCTGTATACTTAAATGTCAATAATCAGAATGTAAATTTTCTCCTGTTCTCGTTATGGAAGTGTGTTTTTGAGATAATGTTGAGACAGGTATCATTACCATTGTTGCAAGTCCATTTCCTATGGAAGTAAATGTATTAATGTGAAACATGGAGAGTAAATGAAGAGTCCTAGCCCTATTCAGAACTCCAGTGCATGGAAATTAAATCAATATGTGGCTTTTAGAAACAGAACCTGGTGACAGCAAAAAAGTGAAACCTGAGTGCATTTCAGGAAAGACACAAAAGACATAGGTATCTATTAAAATAACAATCTCAGATGGAAGAAATAAGAACAGATCTTTGCTACATTTTGATTGCTTGATGTTCTTCCCTATGAGTTTTCAAGATTAATAACTTTAGTAAGGAGGAAGTTTTTGTTAAGAATATGTGAATAAGGACAGGTTTTAAAATAAGTGTAAGAGTCAATTTTTTTCTTCCCTATTTGAAATGGACTTGATTTTACAATGTTAACTTCTGGGTAGCTAGGTTATATACTCAAATAGCACCTTAGTCAATGAGGTTCTCAATAACTAATGCCAAAGATAGCAACTTCCTCTTAAACAAAATAAAGGTACAGAAGAATGTAGACCAACCATGAAATAAAACATGTCTAGGATTGAGAGAGTAGAAAATAATGCATGCCTCAACATATATCTTCAGAAAAAACTCCCCAATGCTTTACTCAAGAGTGCTAACAGTTTGTGTGTGTGTGTAAGTTGTTTCATTTTGTTTTTGTAGTATCTAGGGATTAAATCCCACCTTTTTAGATAAGTGCTGCATAAGAAGATGATGGAAGAAAGCAAAGTTTAGAGAAAAATATTAAATATTATTAGTACAATCAAACAATAGATAGCAAATACTTCTTGTCAAAAAAGATTTTCTAACTGAACTGTGGTTCCTTATTGACTTACAGAGAATTCCAATGGAAAGGAACACCTTGTTTCTTAGGGTTTTATTGCTATAAAGAGACACCATGACCAAGAGAACTCCTATAAAGACAAATATTTATTTGGGACTTACAATTTCAGAGTTTAATCTATTATCATCATGGTGGGAAGCATGGCAGTGTGTTGGCAAACATGTTGTGGGATGAGCAAAGAGTTTTACATCTTGATCCAAAGGCAAGCAGTAAGAGGCTGCTTTCTGCAGTCAGACAGGAAAAGGCTCTGGAATTTCACACTGTGCAGAGCTTGAGAATACATATAACCTCAAAACTTGACACTATATTGATACACTTCATCCATCCAACAAGGTCATGCCTACTTCAACCCAGCCACATCTCCTAAATAGTGCCACTCTCTTTGGGCCAAACATGCAAACACATGTGTCTATGGGGGCCAAACCTGTTCAATTCACTGTACCTAGTATACTTATAGTAAACATGGATATAGTATGTATAGCTAATCCAATTTGAAAATGAACAGTAACACATGTTAGTTACATACCGTGATAGTTATGTGCTGTGATTTTTTTCCATATTTGTTAACACCATTACTGATCATATCTATCCAATATGTGTACATATGTAAAGAGAATGAAAGAATATGCACCCAGAATTTAGGAGCTAGTAATGGAGTTGCATAGGAGGGATTGAAGGGAAGAAAGAAAAATCAGGAAACGATGTTATTAAATTGTAATTTCAATAAATAAAGTGTTAGAAAAAAGACAAGTTTTTTACAGGGAGGTTGAAAAAAATACTTGAACTTTTAAAGAGATGAAACTTTTAGTTCTACAGTGAAACATAGGAATAATTCAATAGCTGTAAGATGTTCCTGAAACTGATCAGATTCATTATTTTCAACTTTTTTTTGAGATTATGTAAGCCATAAATATTTTAGATAGATGCTTTCAGTCAAGCTCAGATGCATAGAAAAGACAATCCAGGTGAGCAGCCTGCAAAATCAGGAACCAGCAGATAGATGATCTAGATGATCCTCAGACCAACTGAACTCCCTGAAAAGCAGGTTCTCTATTTGTTAAGATGCCTGAAGACTGTGCAGGGCTCTCCAAGTTTCTTAATGTTGTAATTGATATGCATGCACTTGGTAATGCAGCTATCTTTGATTTCTTTCATGACCTTTGTTCCTATAAGTAATCCTGATAAAGCTCATTGATTCAGCAGGTTGGACTTTGATGTAATTATTTTGTTCTGTCGTTATTTACTATTTGAGGTGAGAAAAAGTTTCATATAACAATATTTAAGAAAACAATCATTTTATAGTATCAGGAAATAGTATATTGGATAACTATTTCACAAATAATCATTTCTGTATATACACATTCACTGAAATTAATTCAATAATATGCACTTATTTGAAGTTATACCTAAGTAAATTTAGCTATACCTAAATAATTACATATTACAAATATACACGGATATAATGTACATCTTACATGTCAGATAATATACATATATTTTATTCATGTATTTGTCCCTTCCTTCTCTTTAGTTTTATCATTCATCTGTGTTTAATACATAATGAATAACACAAGAAATCTCATGTCCATTGTTGGGGTCCTGGAATTGATTCACAGACCACACAAATAATGATTTCAGTCAGACAGGCATAGTTTATTGAACATATGCCCCAGTACTGGTCAGCCAGGGTGATGATAAAGATTTGGTAATTGAACCCTGACCCCGAGTTAAGGTCCTACAGAGTTTTTAAGCCCACATTTAGAAACATCTGTGCTAAGTTATTTTATCAGTCCGGACTTAGAAATAGGTGATTTCTTTAGGAACATGTCTTTGTTGTACACTTATCCTGTTCCCATTGCTTGGGATATTCAACATTGGCAGGGAATTGACATTGTCTAAGATTCAGGTCCTAATTCTACTAGGATGAGACTTGTTTAACATTCATGTCTTAACCAACCAGAATGTCAGTAACCCATGTACATGTCTCTTTATGCCAAGTAGGATATCAGTTTCCAGGGAGGTCCTGGGAACTTAAACTTCACTGGACTACTACTCAAAATAAAAGTCTTATTCCACATAGTTTCTTATACTGGTGCAAGTGTCTCTCTTATGCTAAGTTATATTCCAGGGGTAAGTTATAGTACACAAACTTATTCACAGGTGCAGGAAGTGCTGTTAGGTGGAAGGATCCAAGCTTTTGGAAGGTAACTATACAAAACAGTTCTTTTGACTTTTATTGTGATTTGTTTCCAAGGGTCCAGAACATAATAGAATTTGTGATCAATCTTGGCATTAGAAAGTATCCTAGTAATAGCAAAAATATATGAGAAAGTTTCCTTATAATGGCAGGTTACCCAAGTAACTCTTACCTAGGGAATAACATTTTACCCAGGCCATTACATTCCATCTAAATGTTAATATTTTACCTAGGCCTTAACATCCATATTTTCTCTTGCTTGTATTCTTTTGTTTCCTTTTACATCTAGTGTTCAAATAATTGCAGCTCACCTTGATCACATGTTCGAAGTTTAATTTTTCTCTAATTAAAACTTATTTTTATCTCAGCATTATTCTCATTTGTCTAGGTAATGAAACTGGAAGTAATTTCATTTCAAACACTCAATTACATGAAATCAAACTATAATCATGACAATATGTTTAAAAAAGTGCCCTTAACCTTGATGCTAAAACTAAAACTCATACCTGAGGTGAAATTTCTAGAATATCATCAGAAAACCCGTCTCACAGGTAAATAAAACACCAGACACATGGTCATGGTCATCATTTTCTAACTCTGGAGCTCAATGGAGAAAACGTGTAAGAGAGTGAAAAGTGGCAGATAATGAATGTTACTGGCCTACTGGAGCTCGTGAGGTAGCCATCTTGGGTCCCAGGTCCCTCAGAGACCAGTCTGCTCATGTGGACTGCAGAAGGGACACAGCTACTGGGACAAGCAGAAGCAACACAGATTCTGGGACAGACACCGTTTCAGCCTCCAGATATCCAGGCACCTTCTCCACCTGAGGAGAGGTGTCTGCCCCAGAGTAGACTGCTTGCAGAAGCAGGTGAGGGAACCATCTTGGGTCCCAGATCCCTCAGAGACCAGTCTGCTCAGGTCAGCTCACGGACTGTGAAGGGTGGGTGAGCGGACTGCAGAAGAGACACAGCTTCTGGGACAAGCAGAGGCAACATATCTTCTGGGACAGACCCTGTATCTGGTCTTCATCTTTAGCCAAGAGGCAGTTCTGAACACCAGACCTCTGTGCACCTTCCCTGCAAGAAGAGAGCTTGCCTGCAGAGACTATTCTGATCACTGAGACTCAGGAGAGAGCTGGACTCCCAAGACTGCTGACAAAGATGAACAGAATCAGAGAAGGAACAAGTTTCAAACAGAGACAATTATAACAACTAACTCCAGAGATTACCAGATGGCAAAAGACAAACATAAGAATCTTAATAACAGAAACCAAGACCATTCACCATCCATCAGAACCCAGCACTCCCACCTCAGCCAGTCTTGGATAATCCAAAACACTGGAAAAGCAAGACTCAGATTTAAAATCATAGCTCATGATGCTGATAGAGGACATGAAGAAGGACTTTAATAACTCACTTAAAGAAATACAGGAAAACACTGCTAAAGAGGTAAAAGTCCTTAAAGAGGAAACACAAAAATCCCTTAAAGAACTACAGGAAAACACAAACAAACAGGCAAGGGAATTGAACAAAACCATCCAGGACCTAGAAAAAGAAGAAGAAACAATAAAGAAAACACAAAGGGAGACAACTTTGGAGATAGGAACCCTAAGAAAGAAATCAGGAACCATAGATGTGAGCATAAGCAACAGAATACAAGAGATGGAAGAGAGAATCTCAGGTGCAGAAGATTCAATAGAGAACATGGGCACAACAATCAAAGAAAATGCAAAATGCAAAAAGATCCTAACTCAAAACATCCAGGAAATACAGGACACAATGAGAAGACCAAACCTACTGATAATAGGAGTAGGTGAGAATGAAGATTTTCAACTTAAAGGGCCAGCAAATATCTTCAACAAAATCATAGAAGAAAACTTCCCATACCTAAAGAAAGAGATGCCCATGAACATACAAGAAGCCTACAGAACTCCAAATAGACTGGACAAGAAAAGAAATCCCTCCTGATACATAATAATAAGAGCAACAAATGCACTAAATAAAGACAGAATATTAAAAGCAGTAAGGGAAAAATGTCAAGTAACATATATAAGCAGACCTATTAGAATTACTCCATACTCACCAGAGACTATGAAAGCCAGAAGATCCTGGACAGAGGTTATATGACCCTAAGAGAACACAAATGCTAGCCCAGGCTACTATACTCAGCAAAACTCTCAATTACCATAGATGGAGAAACCAAAGTATTCCATGATAAAACCAAATTCACACACTATCTTTCCACAAACCCAGCATTTCAAAGGATAATAAAAGAAAACACCAACACAAGGACGGAAACTACACCACAAAACAAGCAAGAAAGTAATCCTTCAACAAACCTAAAAGAAGACAGCCCCAAGAACAGAATCCCAACTTTAACAGCAAAAATAACAGGAAGCAGCAATTACTTTTTAAAATTTCTCTTAACATCAATGGACTCAATTCCCCAATAAAAAGACTTAGATTAATAGACTGGCTACACAAACAGAATCCAACATTTTGCTGCTTACAAGAAACCCACCTCAGGGAAAAAGACAGACACTACCTCAGAGTGAAAGGCTGCAAAACTATTTTCCAAGCAAATGGTCCAAAGAAACAAGCTGGAGTACCATTTTAATATCGGATAAAATGACTTCCTACAAAAAGTTATCAAAAAAGACAAGGATGGGTCATTTCATATTCATCAAAGTTAAAATCAAGCAAGATGAACTCTCAACTCTGAATATTTATGCTCCAAATACAAGGGCAGCCACATTCATTAAAGAAATTGTAGTAAATCTCAAAGCGCACATTGCACCTCATACAATAATAGTGGGAGACTTCAACACCCCACTCTCACCAATGGACTGATTCTGGAAACAGAAACTAAACAGAGACATGTGGACACTAACAGAAGTTATGAAACAAATGGTTTTAATAGATATCTACAGTACATTTAATCCTAAAACAGAAGGATATACCTTCTTCTCAGTGCCACATGGTACCTTCTCCAAAACTGACCATATAATTGGTCACAAAACAGGCCTCCACAAATACAAAATATTGAGATTATTCCATGCATCCTAACTGACCACCATGGACTAAGGCTGATTTTCAATAACAGCATAAACAATAGAAAGACAACATTAACATGGAAACTGAACAACACTCTACTCAATGATTCCTTGGTCAAGGAAGAAATGAAGAGAGAAATTAAAGACCTTCTAGAGTTTAATGAAAATGAAGCCACAACATACCCAAACTTATGGGACACAATGAAGGCAGTCCTAAGAGGAAAACTCAGAGCCCTGAGTGCCTCCAAGAAGAAACTAGAGAGAGCATACTCTAGCAGCCTGACAGCACACCTAGAAGCTTTAGAACTAAAGGAAGCAAATTCAGTGAAGAGGAGTAGATGGCTGGAAATAATCAAAGTCAGGGCCTAAACAACCAAGTGGAAACAAAAAGAACTAGTTAAAGAAAAAACCAAACCAGGAGCTGGTTCTTTGAGAAAATCAACAAGATAGATAACCCCCAAGCCAGACTAACTAGAGGGCACAGAGAAAGTATCCTAATTAAAATCCAAGAACACATCAAAACGATCATCCAGCATGACCAAATAGGCTTCATCCCAGGAATGCAGGGATAGTTTAATATATGGAAATCCATTAACGTAATCCACTATATAAACAAACTCATAAACAAAAACCACATAATCATCTTGTTAGATTCTGAGAAAGCATTTGACAAAATCCAAAACCCTTTCAGGATAAAAGTCTGGGAAAGATCAGGAATTCAAGTGCCAAACCTAAACATAATAAAAGCAATCTACAACAAACCAGTAGCCAATATCACACTAAATGGAGAAAAACTGGATGCAATCCCACTAAAATCAGGGACTAGACCAGGCTGCCCACTTTCTCCCTACCTATTCAATATAGTACTTGAAGTCCTAGCCAGAGCAATTCGACAACTAGAGGAGATCAAGGGGATACAAATTGGAAAGGAAGAAGTGAAAATATCACTGTTTGCAGATGATATGATAGTATATATAATTGACCCCAAAAATTCCACCAGAGAACTCCTAAACCGGATAAACAGTTTCAGTGAAGTAGCTGGATATAAAATTAACTCAAAGAAATCAATGGATTTTCTCTACACAAAGGATAAAAGGGCTGAGAAAGAAATTAGGGGAATAACACCCTTAACAATAGTCCCAAATGATATAAAATACCTTGGAGTGACTCTAACTAAGGAAGTGAAAGATCTGTATGATAAGAACTTCAAATCTCTGAAGAAAGAATTTGAAGAAGATCTCAGAAGATGGGAAGAACTCCCATGCTCATGGATTGGCAGGATTAATATAGTCAAAATGGCTATCCTGCTGAAAGCAATCTACAGATTCAATGCAATCCCCATCAAAATCCACACTCAATTCTTCATTGAGTTAGAAAGGGCATTTTGTAAATTCATCTGGAATAATAAAAAAACTAGGATAGCTAAAATATTCTCAACAATAAAAGAACCTCTGGGGGAAACACCATGCCTGACATTAAGCTGTACCACAGACCAATTGTGATGAAAACTGCATGGTACTGGTACAGCGACAGTAGATCAATTTAATAGAATTAAAGACCCAAAAATGAATCCACACACCTATGGTAACTTGATCTTCGACAAGGGAGGTAAAACCATCTAGTGGAAAAAAGACAGCATTTTCAACAAATGGTACTGTCACAAGTAGAGGTTATCATCTAGAAGAATGCAAATTGATCCATTCTTATCTCCTTGTACAAAGCTCAAGTCTAAGTGGATCAAAGACCTCCACATAAAACCAGAGACACTGAAATTTATAGAGGAGAAAGTGGGGGAAAGCCTCAAAATATATGCACAGAGGAAAAATTCCTGAACAGAACAGCAATGGCTTGTGCTGTAAGTTCAAGAATTGACAAATGGGACCTTATAAAATTGCTAAGCTTCTGTAAGGCAAAAGACACAGTCAATAAGACAAAAAGGCTACCAACACCATACAGAGACTAACCCACCAGTGGATCCATCCCATAATCAGTCACTAAACTCAGACACTATTGCATAGGACAGCAAGTGTTTACTGAAGGAACCATGATATAGCTCTCTTGTACGGAAGTGGATGCTCACAGTCATCTATAAGATGGAGCATGGGGCCTACATTGGAGAAGCTAGAGATAGAACCCCAGGAGCTGAAGGGGTCTGCAACCCTAGAAGAGGAAAAACAATATGAACTAACCAGAACCCCCAGAACTCCTGTCTCTAGCTCCATATATAGCAGAAGGTGGCCTAGTCGACCATCATTGGGAGGAGAGACGCCTTGGTATTGCAATCTTTATATGCCCCAATACAGGGGAACGCCAGGGCCAAGAAGTGGGAGTGGGTGGGCAGGGGAACAGGGCGGTGGGAGAGGGGAGGGTACTTTAGGGAGAGCATTTGAAATGTAAATTAAGAAAATATCTAATAAAATAAATTGAAAAAAAAAGGCCACCAACAGATTGGGAAAGAATTTTTACCAATCCTAAATCTCATAGGGGACTAATATCTAATATATTCAAAGTGCTCAAGAAGCTGAACTCCAGAAATTCAAATAACCCCATTAAAATGTGGTACAGAGCTCAACAAAGAATTCTCATGTGAGGAATACCGAATGGCTAAGAACCACCTGAAAAAATGCTCAACATCCTTAATCATCAGTCAAATGCAAATGAAAGCAACCTTGAGATTCCATCTCATACCAGTAAGAAAGGCTAGGATCAAAAATTCAGGTGACAGCAGATCCTGGCGAGGATGTGGAGAAAGAGGAACACTCCTCCATTGCTGGTGGGATTGCAAGCTTACACAACCACTCTGGAAGTCAGTCTGGCGTTTCCTCAGAAAACTGGCCATAGTACTATGGGAGGATCCAGCAATACCTCTCCTGGGCATACATCCAGAAGATGTTCCAACTGGTAATAAGGATGCATGCTTCACTTTGTTCATAGCAGCCTTCTTTTTATAATAGTTAGAAGTTCGAAAGAACCCAGATGTCCCTCAACAGAGGAATGGATACAGTAAATGTGGTACATTTACACAATGGAGTACTACTCTGCTATTAAAAACAATGAATTTATGAAATTCTTGGGCAAACGGATGTATCTGGAGGATATCATCCTTACTGAGGTAACCCAATCACAAAAGAAGATATGCACTCACTCATACGCGGATATTAGCACAGAATCTTAGAATACCCAAGATACAATTTGAAAAACACAAGAAAATCAAGAAGAAGTAAGACCAGCATGTGGATACTTCATTCCTCCTTAGAATAGGGAACAAAATACCCATGAAAGGAGTTACAGAGACAAAGTTTAGAACTAAGATGAAAGGATGGACCATACAGAGACTAACCCACCGGAGAATCCATCCCATAGTCAGTCACTAAACTCAGACACTATTGCAAAGAACAGCAAGTGTTTACTGAAGGGACCCTGATATAGCTGACTCCCACAGAAGTGGATGCTCACAGTCATCCATAAGAGGGAGCACAGGGCCCACATTGGAGAAGCTAGAGATAGAACCCCAGCAACTGAATGGGTCTGCAACCCTAGAAGAGGAACAATATGAACTAACCAGAACCCCCAGAACTCGTGTCTCTAGCTCCATGTATAGAAGAGGATGGCCTAGTCAGCCATCATTGGGACGAGAGGCCCCTTGGTACTGCAACCTTTATATGCCCCAATACAGGGGAACACCAGGGCCAAGAAGTGGGAGTGGGTGGGCAGGGGAGCAGGGAGGGGAGAGGACTTTTGAGATAGCAATTGAAATGTAAATTAAGACAAGATCTAATAAAAAGTTGAAAAAAAAAAAAAAGAAGTTGGAAAGAACCCAGATGTCCCTCAACAGAGGAATGGATACAGTAAATGTGGTACATTTACACAATGGATTACTACTCTGCTATTAAAATCAATGAATTTATGAAATTCTTGGGCAAAAGGATGTATCTGGAGGATATCATCTTTACTGAGTTAACCCAATCACAAAAGAAGATATGCACTCACTCATAAGCGGATATTAGCACAGAATCTTAGAACACCCAAGATACAATTTGAAAAACACAAGAAAATCAAGAAGAAGTAAGACCAGCATGTGGATACTTCATTCCTCCTTAGAATAGGGAACAAAATACCCATGAAAGGAGTTACATAGACAAAATTTGGACCTAAGACAAAAGGATGGACTATCTAGAGACTACCCCACTTGGGGATCCATCCTATAATCAGTCACCAAACCCAGACACTAATGCTTATGCCAGCAAGATTTTGCTGAAGGGACTCTGATATAATTGTTACCTATGAGGTTTTGCCAGTGCCTGGCAAATACAGCAGTGAATGCTCCCAGTCATCTATAGGATGGAACACAGGGCCCACTTTGAAGATGCTAGAGAAAGTACCTCAGGAGGTGAAGGGCTCTGCAACCCTATAAGAGGAACAACAATATGAACTAACCAGAACCCCCATAGCTCATGTCTCTAGCTCCATATGTAGCAGAAGATGGCCTAGTTGGCCATCATTGGAATGAGAGGACCCTTGGTATTGCAAACTTTATGTGCCCCAGTACAGGGGAATGCCAGGGCTAAGAAGTGGGAGTGGGTGGGTAGGGGAGCAGGGCAGGGGGAGTGTATAGGGAACTTTTGGTATTTAGCATTTAGCATTTGAAATGTAAATTAAGAAAATATCTAATTAAAAAAAAGAAAGTTACTGAACTTTGGGGAAGAACTGAGAGTTAGTGTATCTATTGCTTAACACCATTCTCATTCCACACAACACTTTTACTGGAAGATGAAAATTTCATCAATAGAAATGTCTGCCTTCCTTGGAATTAAAATGGGGAAACCCCATGCTCAGCAGAATCATCACTAAAAGCAGTGCTCCAAAGGGCTTCCCATCTGAAATAAGGAATTATGATATGTCTAGAAGTTCTTTGATTGCACAGGATTTTTTTTAGCTATCCTGACTTTTTGTTGTTGTTGTTTTTCCATATGAATGTTTACAATTTTTCAACGTCTGTAAATAATTGTGTTGAAATTTTGATGGGAACCTGTAGATTGACTTTAGTAATATGGATGTTTTTAATATGTTTATCCTACTGATTAATGAACATGTGAGATCTTTCAATCTTCTGATATGTTTCTCAATTTCTCTCTTCCATGACTTAAAGTTCTTGTCATATAGGTCATTCCCTTGATGGATCTATTCCATGGATAGAATTTTACCATGGTATTTTATATTATTTGTGGCATTGTAAAGTGTGTTCTTCCTCTAAATTCTTTCTCAGCCCATTTATTATTCTTGAAAAAGAAGGCTAATGAGTACTGAGGCTTTTTTTTTTTTTGAGGTAATTTTCTATCCAGCCACTTTGCTGAAGTTGTTAATCAGCTGTAGGAGTTCTCTGCCAGAGTTTTAGTGGCCATTTATGTATTCTATCATATCATCTGCAAATAGCAATACTTTGACTTCTGCATTTCCAAATTGTACTTGATAATTTTTAGTTTTCTTATTGCTCTAGCTAGAAGTTAATTTACTATGTTTTGTAGATACAGAGAAAATGGGTATCTTTCTCTTTCCCTGGGTTTAGTGGAATTGTGTTAAGTTTTTCTCTATCCATTGGATGTTGGCTATTGGCTTTCTGTGTATTGCCTTAATTGTGTTTAGGTATCCACTTTGCACCCCTGATCTCTCTAAGACTTTTAACATGAAGGGTTGTTGGATTTTATCAAAGGCTTTCTCAGCATCTAATGAGATGATCACATGTTTTTTTTTTTTTTCCCCCCAGTTTGTTTAGATGGCGGATTTTGTTGTTCACTTTTTGTATATTTAATCATCCCTACATCCCTTGTATGAAGCCAACTTAATCATTGTGGATGGTATTTTTGATGTGTTCTTGGATACAGTTTGTATTTTATCAAGGATTTTCCCATCAATATTCATAAAGGAAATTGGTCTGAAATTCTTGTTCTTTGTTGATTCTTTGTGTGGTTTAAGTGTCAGGGTGACTATGGCCTCATGGAATGAGTTTGACAATGTTCCTTAGGTTTTCATTTTGTGCAACAGTTTGAGGAATACTGTTATTAGCTCTTATTTGAAAATATGGTAGAAATATGTGCTGAAATTACCCGACCCTGGGCATTTTATGGTTAGAGACATTCAATGAATTCTTGTATTTCTTTAGGATTTATAGGACCATTTAACTAGTTTACCTGATCTTGACTTAATTTTGATGTAGGCTTATATTTTAAAAAATCTACTTTATAAGGGTTCTTAAATGTTTCAACCTCCCTTCTAGCCCACTGACTAAAGGTAGGGGAGAAGAAAGGTTAATAGGAAATGGGAGGATGCGGACCTGTTTAAAAGTAGTTCTTTGGGGGCAATTCCAAACATGAATCAGTACTAGCAATCCAGTCTAATTAGCAAACACCAAATGTGAAGCAGTATGGGCTTCTTGATCCAGAAGAAGCTGTGATACTCTGTCAAAACAGCACAAGTCTGCAGAAGCGGCAAGAAGCACCCAGAAGACCATGTGAAGGTCTTTGGTTCTTTTCTCTTTATGAGGTTACAATAAGCAAAGCATCAGTGAAGACCAGCAAAGAGTTGCAATGTGAGAGTGTCGTCAGCAAGGTCCAGTGTATTGTTGCAAGGTGAACCAATGCGGGAGCATTGTCTAATGTCTGTTGGGTTATACTCATACTCTTTCCAAACATCATACATCTTCTCAAGTATCTGCCAGAGCAAAATATCCTCTCACATGTCTGCTTCAGCAAAACATCCTCTTATAAGACAGCTTCCAGACCAACATAACATAACATGACATAACTGAGTCTCTAACAAAACAAAAAATTTACCTCTTTACTTTGGTAACTGGTATCTAGTAAGAAAATCATCCATTTTGCTTAGAATTTCTAATTTTGTGGAGTATGGGNGAACTGTTCAAAAATCACAGTATTGAATGAAAATATATAGCAGTGGGAGATGAGGAACTGGGGGTGGCCACTAGAAAATCCCAGATGAGAGAGCCTCCCAGGACCCAATTGAGATGACTTTAGTCAAAATACGCAACAAACTGAAAGAGAACATGTAGATATTATCTCCAGTAGATATACACGGCCCCTAGTTGAGGGATGGGACTACCCACCCATCTCAAAATTTTTAACCCAGAAATGTTCCTGTCCAAAGGAAAGACAGGAACAAAAAAATGGAACAGAGACTGAAGGAAAGGACACCCAGAGAACTTCCCAACTAGGGATCCATCCCATCTGCAGCCACCAAACCCTGACACTATTCCTGATGCCAAGAAACACTTGCTGACAGGAGCCTGGTATGGCTGTTTTCTTAGAGGTTCTATCAGCACCTGACCAATACAGATGCAGATAACTCATAGACAACCATTGGACTGAGCCATGGAGAAGGAAGAGCTAGGAGAAGGATTGAAGGAGCTGAAGAGGATTGCAACCCCATAGGAAGAACAATATTGACTAACTGGACCACCCAGAGGTCTCAGAAAGACTAAACCACCAACCAAAGAGTATACATGGAAGGATCCATTGCTCTAGATACATATATAGCAGAGAATATCTGACATTAATGGGAGTGGATGCCCTTGGTCCTGTGAAGGTTTGATGCCTCAGCATAGGGGAATGCTAGAGTCTGTGAGGCAGGAGTGGGTGAATGGGTAGAGGAGTACCTTCGTATGGGATGAGGGGTTTGTGGAGGAGTAACAGAGAAGGGGGATATCATTTAAAATATAAATGAATAAAATTATTGAAAAGGAAAAGTACATGCTAAACAGAAAAAACAAAACAAAACAAAAAAACCTAACAAACAAACAAAACAAAACAACAACCAAAAGTGTAATTTTATATTGTACTTATAGTGTGTGTGGGAAGGGCCTGGTCTTTGTTTCTAAGATGGTTCCTTGAATTTCATATTCCATCAATTCTTCATCAGTATTAGAAGAGGAAAGTAAAAGCATTATTTTTAAAAGTATTAGAAGATGAAAGGAAGAAGGTGGGAGAGGGACAACCCAAAAGGAGAGAGAGAGAGAAAAGAGAAAGAGAGAGGCTATTCCCAAGATAATACCTTAAAAATTCTTTTACGTATGTAAGAAAGCAAGTATTTGAAATATAGAAAGCATAAATATGAATCATTACAAGCATATTTGAGCAATGCTTCTCACTTTAAATATGCACCACCGGTCTGGAAGTGATGAGGTTCAAGACCTTGACAGAGCAGAGAGTATTTACACGGAGACATTTCCTCTTCCCACTCCAGAGTATAGAAGCCTTTGTGGCTCTCCCCAGGAAGTCATGTCTTAAACCCTTGGTTCTACTTTCTATAATCCTTAGCCTGAGATATCCTGCTAAGAGCATTTTGGAGATGAAAACGCTAAGTGTATTTCCATGTAGGTCCAGCTGAGATCAGATCTGGCCACATGCTTTTTCCTTTCTCTGCGCAGTTTCCCATCCCTACTCAGCCAGGATAGATTGTTAGAATGCTGTTCTTAACCCTTCTAGTGTAGCAAGTGATATGGTTATAGATGAAAAGATGTAATATTACATTTCTATAGATTTGATTCCCATTTTATGTGATTTTGTCTGTGCAATGTTAGAAACCATATGTCTTTAATGTAAATGCTTTTGGGCATTAGTTAATGAAACTAAAGGGGTTTTTACACTGTCCCCTTTACAAAACTTCAGGCTAATTCTTTTTTTCTCCTTTCTATATTAAAATATGGATGATATTTATTAAGATGATGATCACAGAAAGAGAAAATTTGAGAAAGAAAATAAAAATGTGGGATAAGGATGTACATGTATCAATTTAATGTGTGTGTGTGTGTGTGTGTGTGTGTGTTTAATAGTATCTAATACTGAAACCTAGATTACTCTGTGTTGCGGGAAATATTAAAAAAAGAAATGAATCCACACTATTTCCGGCTAGGCACCGGAAGGCTGACTGACCAGGCAGGCAGTAGCTGGCAATGGCTGGTCTGTTCTCATCTCGTGGAATCTCTCTAACTCAGAGCTCTGAAATCTCTCCACCCAGCTCACTAAGTTCTCACTGGTGTGTAGTCACCACACCAGCCCCACACTTCAAAACTCCTATGACCTTTTGTGCTGCACATCTGGCAAACCCATGCTTTGCTGCTGTACCTTTCTGGTCCTCAGTCAAGCCACCGCGTGAAGGAAAACACCACACAAACTTAGCTCAGAATCAATGGTAACTCAGTTGCTGGGTGCATCAACTATGATCCTAATCTTGTAAGCCATATTAAATCTAATTTCCCAGCGGCAAATCCTGGTGAATTTGCCATTTAAATCAGGAATCACTAATAGCTACATCTTGTCCTCTTGCTGTCCTATCCAAAAGCCTGTATCTCTCTCCTGCCACCTCTCTTCTTCCATCCAAACCAGAAGTCCTGCTTATT
This sequence comes from Mus minutoides, assembly GCA_902729485.2. Lineage (NCBI taxonomy): Eukaryota > Metazoa > Chordata > Mammalia > Rodentia > Muridae > Mus > Mus minutoides. Next base: position 27,873 of record CACVCL010031485.1, read on the forward strand.
CACTCAGTGATTGGTTTCTTTATTCATTAGGGGAAGGTTCACAAGAAGTCACCCCATTCCTCTTTGACTCATTCCTTGTTCCAGACAAACCCTCCTGGGAAAGCAGAATTAACATCAAACAACACTAGGGCCATTCACAACAACTCTGTACCTGAAAGTATAGGCCAGGCTACAGTCTATTTCTTATGATGGTGATTAAAATATATAATTGGAATTCTTAAACTAACTTTCCAATATTTTGAAATTGAAATATAATCATATCATTTAACCCTTCCACTCCCTTTCTTCTTTCCAATTCCTCCCATACCTCTTTCACTCTCTCAAATTCATGGCATGTTTCTGCTTAATTGACATGTAAATATATGAATCCAACCTACTCAATGCATAAAAGGTTACTTTTATGTATATAATTTTAGCACTAAGAAGTCGGTGTTGGATAGTCACTTAGGAGGTTCTTCTCTGAAGAAGACTATTTCTCCCACCCTCTTAGCTCCACTCATCTTTCACGAGTTTGTGTACTTACTAGAGACTGGTTCACAACTGATTTTTTTTTTTTATTACACTATAGTTAGATGGGGAGTTATTTCAAGGTTTCTGAGTTTATTAAAATTTGTGTGGTGTCCTAGGATGTTGTCTGTTTTAGAGAAGTTTGCATGGGCAGATTAGCAGAATGTATATTCTTTGGTATTTGGGATGAATATTCTGTAGATGTATGTTAAGTCCATTTGACATAAAATGCCATATAATTCCTTGGTTTCTCTGCTGATTTATTTATTCAGGTGACCTGTTTTTAATTGAAATCACATAGTATCAATGGGGGTATGTTAATCTTTGATTTTAGTTTTACTAATAAACTTTTTATGACATTGGGATGAGAGTTTGGTGCATATATATTTGCAATGGTTTCTTGATTAATTGTTCCCTTGATTAGAGTTAAGTGTCCTCCAACCAAGCCACGAAACTTTTGATCTACAATTTGTCCTGCCAACATGATGTTTTGTGGTTAATGGGTATATAGAGAGCCAGGCATGGTGGTGCATGCCTTTAATCCCAGAACTTGGAAGGCAGAGGCAGGTGAATTTCTGAATTTGAAGCCAGCCTGGTCTACAGAGTGAGTTCCAGGACATCCAGGGCTACACAGAGAAATCCTGTCTCAAAAAACCAAACCAAACCAAACCAAACCAAACCAAACCAACAAAACCAAACCAAACCAAAACCAAAACAAAAACCAAAACCAAAACCAAAACCAAAACCAAAACCAAAACCAAAACCAAAAAACCAACAACATCAAAAAACAAAAAAACAGTGCTATAGAATGGGCTAACCAATGACTGGTCCAACTTGAGTCCTGTGACTCAGAGACACTGCCTAGAGAACCAAAAAACAGAGACCAGATGACCCAGATACCTAGAATAAAACCAAATGCCATTGGTAAAAAGAGATACCAGTGAGATAATGACTAATGATTTTGGCTATACTCATAGATTGGTGCCAAACCCAATTGCCATGAGATAGGCTTCATCCAAAAACTGAAAAAAAAAAATATGCAGAGGTCCACAGCTAAACATGAGGCAGATCTTGTGGATTCCTGCTGAAAATGGAGAGGAAGGATTGTAGGAGTCAGAGGGGTCAAGAGCACCACAATAAAACACACAGCATCAAACACCTGGACTCTTAAGGGCTCACAGACACTGAATCAACAGTCAAGGAGTCTGAATGGTATAACCCAGGCTAACTGCATGTTATATTTGTGTAGCTTGTTGTTTCTGTGGGACTCCAAAATAGAAGGAGGATATTTCTGATTTTTTTGCCTGCTTTTGGGATCCTTGTCCTCCTACTGGATTGCCTGGTCCAGCCTTGATATGAGGGGACTTGCCTAATCTTGTTGCAACTTGATGTGTTTTGTTTGGTTGGTATCCCTGGGAGGCATGCCCTTTTCTGAAGGGAAATAGAGGAGAAGGAGGAATAAATGGTGAAGGAAGGGGTGGGAGGAAGGAAAGAAAAACTACAGTTAGGATGTAATATATGACAGAATAAATTAACAACAATAACAAAAGGTTCAACATCCTTAACCATCAGGGAAATGCAAATCAAAACAACCCTGAGATTCCACCTCACACCAGTAAGAATGGCTAAGATCAAAAAATCAGGTGACAGCAGATGCTGGTGTGGATGTGGAGAAAGGGGAACACTCCTCCACTGTTGGTGGGACTGCAAGCTTGTTCAACCACTCTGGAAATCAGTCTGGCGGTACCTCAGAAAATTGGACATA
>CACVCL010031486.1:0-30136 GCA_902729485.2 Mus minutoides
GAGCTGAAAGTCCCTAGTGCTCTATTTCAGGACAGAACATGTCATTAAGAAGCTGCAGCTTAGGAGGGGCTGGAGCAGGAAACGGGATCCTCCTGTGCAGAGATGGATCACCCAGGACAGGCTCAGAGCCAGATGCTCACAGGGACAGCAATACCGTCCAGTAGCAGAGCTTGCGTAGTGGAGGAAGGCCAGCAAAAATGAGTGGTGTTTAAAGAGCTTAGCCCAGGTTCCTGGGTTTGTCCGAGAGACGTGACACCAATTACATAGTTCTAGCTATCACACAACAGAGTTGAAATTTTATGTGTCAATATGTTCAGCAGTTTACTTATTGAATAAGTAATATATATATATTACTTATTCACTTTACATCCCACTTACTGCCTACCTCCCAGTCATACCCTCCCACAGCCCTTCCCACATGCCCCTCCCCTTCCTCTCTGAGCAGGCGGGACCCTTCTCAGGACTGCCCCTTTTCTCCTGGCCTATTCCCAAGAGCCTCCCCATGTCACATCCAAACCCCTGCCCCGTCCTCCTCTGAATAGAATAAATACCTATCAATAGACATCTGTCTCCATCGACTTCAGCTGAAGCCTCTTCAGTACCCCCTCCCCAACTGAGAGACACTCAACAAAAGCACTCCGAGCCACGACTCGTATCTGAAGCTGAGATTGCCTGCTCTTCCTCCGAATCCTAATAGGATGGCTTTAGCAAGCGTGTTGATCGCTAAGTTTCAAAATCAGACTCAACTCACTCAGAGGAAAAAAATGTTAATACATGATAAAAAAAAAATAATACTCAACTTCTTTTTAAAAGGACAAATGTTGCCGGGCGGGCGTGGTGGCGCACGCCTTTAATCCCAGCACTCGGGAGGCAGAGGCAGGCGGATTTCTGAGTTCGAGGCCAGCCTGGTCTACAAAGTGAGTTCCAGGATAGCCAGGTCTATACAGAGAAACCCTGTCTCGAAAAACCAAAAAAAAAAAAAAAAAAAGGACAAATGTTTTTTATTTCCCCCTGTGTCTTTCCTTCAAAGGCTTGAAAGGTACTTGTATATATCCTTGTTTTACAGACATGCTTGCTACTCGTACAAAAGGTTAACTGGACACACACCAGTGAAATCTGAAAGGTCATGCTGTGTACAAGAAGCATTTTCCAAACAGATGTCATTCAGGGAAGGAACTCTGGGGGGCACATTAGTAAACAGGATGCGTCTCTGCCTCTATGAACTGCTCAGTGAATGTCAGGGAACAGACAGAATGCAGATGTGCTTGCAGAGGCTTAAACACAGTCTTAGAACAGCTGGTTTGTGGTTAATAGGAATTGTTCTTTTCTCCTGGCTTAGTTCTTAAAATCATTCACAGCATCTAAGGTATGTGTTTCCTGTATGAGATTTCCAATTAAGTGAATGGGTTGAAATCAAGTCTTTTCAAGACGATGTTTTTTTTTTTTTTTTTTAAATAATTAGGCAGTATTTGGTGTTGTATCTAGGTGAATGCTGGATAATTTTTTTTTATAAGTTATGAGTTGTTTATTCAAATTAAAAGATTACCCAAGACAATCTCTTGGGCTGGTCTTCCTATTATGCTGTTAGGGTTTACCTTGTGGTGAGGTACTTGTGTGAAAGACACATACAACATACTGCAACATAGAGTGTGGTTGCATTAGATCCGTTTCTCTGAGCTTGGTGTCGATGCTAATAAATGTTATTCCTGGATAGGTCATCTCTAAGATCTCACCTAGCTCCAGCATCCCTGTGCTTCCCTGGTGCCTGTCCAGGAGAGGCCCCACCTTCCTTGTGTACCCCATCACTCAGTTTCATAGTGTGATGGTTTGTATATGCTAGGCCCAAGACTTGGCACTATTAGGAGGCGTGGCCTTGTTAGAGTGGGTGTAGCCTTGATAGAGTGGGTGTGGCCCTGTTAGAGTGGGTGTGGCCCTGATGGAGTGGGTGTGGCCTTGTTAGAGAAGGTGTATCACTGTGGCTGTGGGCTATAAGACCTTCATCCTAGCTGCCTGGAAGCCAGTATTCTGCTAGCAGCCTTCAGATGAAGATATAGAACTCTTAGCTCCTCCTGCACCATGCCTGCCTGGATGCTGCCATGTTCCTGCCTTGATGATAATGGACTGAACCTCTGAACCTGTAAGCCAGCCTCAGTGAAATGTTTCCCTTATAAGAGTTGCCTTGGTCATGGTGTCTGTTCACAGCAGTAAAACCCTAACTAAGACATATAGGATCAAGTTATAGAAAGTGTCAAAATATTTTAAGAACCCTATTATAACATGGCTTAGCATAAGAGTGTGTGTGTGTGTCTGTGTGTGATTGGTTAAACCAGTTTCTAAAAAATGTCTACATGAAATAAAAGCCCTCTCTAACTTTATTACCTGATTATACCAGGAAGCATCTATTTAACACAATTCTCCAGCCTTTTATTGAATTAAAGTAATTCTCTCATCTGTATTAGCATATAAACTTTCAACCCCACAAGTGAAAATTACTTTTATGTGTATTTGGAAATGAAAAGCAGCCACAATTTCCATCTTCCAATGGCTTAAATGTACATTGTTACGATGTAAATTATGAGTCATTTTAAAAATGAAGTTTCTTTCTTAAAAACTCATTTCATTGAATTAAACCATTGGGTACTTTGGAATAAAATGGAATTTTATACTGCACAACTCAAAAGAGTTCTTTAGGCTCATAGGACTTGACAAGTGTGAAAAAAGATAGACAAAAGCCTCAACTCTGGCTGTTCGTGTGATAAAACGGTAGACTTCAAAACATTTTCTTTAATAGATTCAAGATCCTTAATTATTGATAGTGTTTCTATTATGTGCCATAGTCTTTCCCCAGTAAGCCTATAATGTGTTTAAATCTGAGAGCAAGATGTATGCAGAAGCAAAGTTCTCCCCTGTGATGTATAAGCGACTAAGGGACAGCTAGCCTTCGTCCCCCCACACCGTGGTCCCTTTAGGATTCACTCCAGGGACCTCAGCAGGATATTCCTGATCCTGGAACACACCCAGGATTGCAGTTGCTTTTCTAAGCCTGTATAACAGAGTGACTGAAGCTGTGAGATATATAGATGTAATTAATAATGACAATGATGTGACATTTGCTGAAGAAATGACTCTGCCTTAGGCTTATAAAAAAAACCTGATGACCTCCACGCACATATGTAGCAGACGTGCAGCTTGGCCTTCATGTGGGTCCTGAATAACTGGGGTAGGGGCTATCCTAAAAGCTGTTGCCTGTACGTGGGATATGTTCTAACTGGGCTGCCTGGTCGTGTCTCAGTGGGAGAGTGGGTGGATACCCCAGGAGGGTCCCCACCAGCTCAGAGGAGAAGGTGAAGGAGAGGAAGGATTGTGGGAGGGGGAGACCAAAAACTACAACAACAACAACAACAACTCTAATAGGTTTTATAACCTCTCAGCAGGACAGTTCTTCAAAACTTCACACTCCTCCTCTTCTTTGCCCTTTGTCATTTTTCTCCCAGGCACCCTCAAGAGAAAGAGAAACACACTTAAAACTAAAATTAAACTTAAAACTGTTCTTCAACTAATATCAATATGCAGTCGTCATTAGAAGGGTCGATAGCTCTGAATAACAAATGAAGCTGACTGGCCTAAAGGGACTTGCAAGGATAGTTTGCGTATCAAACTTTGTCAAAATTTACAGTCCCTGTAATAGCTGCATATGCTGTCAACCAACACAGATAAAAATACCAGCAGAGCTACCCCCCAGGCCAGTGCTCTCTGTCAAGTGCACTGTAATTACGTACGCTAAATGAGCTCCAGCTTGAGCTAATAATACCGCACAGAGTACTCGAGAACCATAATTATACAACAACATGATGTGCACTTGGCAAGATTTTCAGTGTTGGAGAATCTATTGTCAAATGGCATCTGGCAGAGTTAAAAGTCAAATTTGGGGGTTAGCATAATTAGTCTAGACTGAAGCCGTTCAGGGCACTGTGGCTCAATTAGAGTAAGTCGTATGTCTTAGAAAGCCAAACCCCATGATGATGGATATGTCTAGCGATAGCTTAAAATCCTAAATTACATATCATCTTACTTTAAAACACAAACCCTTTCCAGAGTTGAACACCTGTTTTATACCTGTGTGCCTCAATGCACATAGATTTAAAAAACAAAATGAGAGAGAGAGAGAGAGAATACTTCTTTTAGTTGCTCATAGTGGCACATACTATCTATCGATAGTATAATATATATATATTATATATATATGTATAATATAATATATAGTATAATATATAATATATATGTATAATATATATAGTATTATATATATATATTTTTTCCAATGAACTGGCAATACCACTGAAAGCTCTGCTGTCTTTAAAAACAACTTTACATTAAATCACCACTGTATTGGTTTGTTTGAAGATGTTTACATTTTACCCCATTCTTTTCCTAGAAAAATAATAGAGAGTTGCCTTCACAAAACTGAGTGTTGTTGTTATAGGTTAGTTCTTTTTAATAAACCATTTTATTTTATATCGTGTGCTACCTACTCTGTGGGAAGTAAAGATTATTCCATCCTTGCAAACTGGCTTTTCCCTCCTCTCCGTGGACACGGAGCATCCTGTTCCCATCACAAGGACTAGTGGCCAGGCTTCTGCTATGGAGCTTCTCAGTTCCACTGAGCTTGTGAGAAGCTTTGTGTAGGGATCTGTTTTGTTAGAATTTAAAGTATTCTTGCTTAGATTTCAGGAGTACCATCCTAGTATTCTGGTGGAAATTATTTATGACTTAAACGAGTTTTGCACTATCTAGGAATGCATTTTTAATCCCAACTGATTATTTAATCTTTCCTTGTTCTCTCTTTCTTTTTTACTTTCTGAGTGTGTATGCGTTTATGTGTGTGTGTGTGTGTGTGTGTGTAGATTTGGGGTCAACCTTGGATGGCATTCCTCAGGAGGTGACTGCTTTGTTTCTGAGACAGTCTCTCACTAAGTCTAGGGCTTACCAATTAGGCTAGGCTGGCCACACAGTGAGCCTTGCATTCGACTCTTTATCCCAGAGCCAACTCACCCGCACCCTTCCCTCTTTCCAACTTGGTGAATTTCAAGAACTTGCCTCTAAAGGCATGTAGGTTTCTCGTGACAGTTGTGAATCATATGCATGTCCCACAGTAGTATGTTGGCACTGAAACACTTTCTGAGTTTTATTTATTTATTTTCCTGAAAGAGCATAATTTGATTTTGTACATTTCGTTCGGTTCGGGGAAATGATGTGCATTGTGATGCAATTATTCTCTTAACAGTGAATCTGGATCATCCAGAAGCAGTAGTCAGTCTGAGTTAGTCAGTTTGAGAGGTCATCATTACAGAAAGGACTCCAGAGATTCACTCCCCCGCTTCCCCATTTTATATGTGAGCTTACATTTCCCCATTGTGAATACTGGGGAGAAGGTTGAGAGATTCAGCACAGCTGTTCAAAAAAAAAATCATTCTAAAGAACACGGCTTACTCTGTGTTTGCTGATCTAAGGTGTCACAAGGTCTTTCACTCTTCGGTAGCATTAAACATGGCAAAAAAACATTTTAATTATATATTTCAAAGGAATCCACATATGGATAAGAACACTAAAGGTAATTATAGGGAGGCATTTGGCAGAATTGAACAAGCTAATTATTGAAATGCAAAGTAGAAACGACCTGTGCCATTACAATCAGTCGAATGGTTGTTAGAATATATGTGCTCATATTAGAATATGAGGTTAGGCTTGCTGCGGCTCTTGCTGTGTGCTGGTCTCTGGACTGTTGGCCTCTCCTTTGTATCTCAGAGAAGGTACACCATTTCTCTCTCTCTCTCTCTCTTTTTTTTTTTTTTTGGTTTTTCGAGACAGGGTTTCTCTGTATAGCCCTGGCTGTCCTGGAACTCACTTTGTAGACCAGGCTGGCCTCGAACTCAGAAATCCGCCTGCCTATGCCTCCCGAGTGATGAGATTAAAGGCGTGCGCCACCACGCCCGGCTCTCTCTCTCTTTTTTTATTCTGTCCCTCTCTCCCTTCTTCCTTTCCTCTCTTCTCTCTTTTACTCACTTCCTGCAGATGAGATAATCTATAAAAAAGGCAATAGATCTGACAAGAGAATTTAGCGAGAAAGCACAGATAAAAAAGATCCACTCATGAAAATCAATAACATTCCCTTGCATCAGCAGTAATCAGCAAGGACCATAATCGATCCTCTGATGCCACTCATAACAGCAAACAACTTCACAAACAACCCAGCAGTGAGACAGAGGGTAAGAGCTCTGGAGAAGAAGATTCTGGCGTCCAAATGCCAGGGTATTAAAGAGAGTGAGTGTGTTGAACTTTTCAGATATGCTCCAAGATGAGAGGCCATAACCTAGAGTTTATAGAGGACATGTGATCTGACAGCGTTAGCTTCAGACGTCAGATGCTTAGGGAGAGAGAATATTAAGTAGGAAGAGATTTCTGAGAGACTCCCCCTCTTGGGTTTTTCAAGCCTTGAAGAGCAGGCTGCATTGTCTTGGCCTACTTATTCAGTCATGTCCTGTAGTGAACTGCTTTGGAAGACAGTACTAATGAAGGGCCTACTCGTTTCTGGAACATTATAGTAAAAATAATGTCTCTCTTTAGGGTAAAGATCAGCTGAGCTTAGAGTAAGAAATAGCTCTGTGAGGTGCGCATGGTCAGCTCTCTTAGCCTGTCTAGAGGCAGACTGTGGTGTGTATAGTTTGGAGGAAAGAAAAGGAGTAGGAAGCCCAGGGAGTTCTAGGGTTTCTTCTCATCTAAAAGCAAGGTTGTTCCTCTTATTTTGATGAACTCAATATTAACAAAGAAGCTGTAGAACCCAGAGAACATGCACACAGAACTCTGAATCCTTATGGTTTGTTATTTCTCTCATGATTCATGCACTTTTCAATTTGTAAATTACAAGTGTAAAGTAAAATCATATTTTTACATGGGCATAGATATATTCAAGGGTATGTTGTAGTGAGAATTTTTGGAATTTTGGTTTCTTTAAATAACACAGACATTTAAGACTATGCTTCATTTTCATCCCAGGTGTGGGGAATGGGGATTCTTCACAGCAGCTGACTATGATTTGCCTTGTGCTCTAGCAGGGGTGTAGTTTTTCCAGCTGCAGATCATTTCTGTGATTGTGTGACATTAGGAATTCTAGGAACTTTCCAGAGGGTATATAATGCTAGGACCCTTGGAGGTAGGGTGTGGTTGTTGGTTGGTTGTTGTGGTTGTTGGTCTTGGTTCTTTAAGTAGTCATTTGCAAAGAAGAAACAAACAAGAAGAAGAAAAAGAAGAAGAAGAAAAAGAAGAAGAGGAGGAGAAGGAGGAGGAGAAGGAGGAGGAGGAGGAAGAAAAGGAGGAGGAGGAAGAGGAGGAGGAGGAGGAGGAAGAGGAGGAGGAGGAGGAGAAGGAGAAGGAGAAGAAGAAGAAGAAGAAGAAGAAGAAGAAGAAGAAGAAGAAGAAGAAGAAGAAGAAGAAATAAGATATCCTGACAGTGAAGAGAAAACTTGCCCAAAGAACCCGATGTCTCTATCGGCAGGAAATAGTTTAAAAGGGTGGAAGAAAGAAGAACCCACAGATTAGCTAACACCAGTTACAGATTTATATTGCAGACACACTAAGATAAATTCTTATAAACAGAAGAGGAAAATCAAGAAAAGAGGAATAAGACATGTCATCAAAAGGCATTCTTACAAAGACCGATGGTGTTAGCTTGCCAGAAGTAACAAACCCCTTAACCAAAGTCATGTAGGTCTGACTATCTATCTATCTATCTCTTCTACTTTTTGTTTTGTTCAGATAGTGTCTCCAACTAGCTATAGCTGAGGATGACTTCGAACTTCTGATCTTCTTGCCTATCACTCCCCTGTGGTGAATTCAAGGGTGTATGTTGCATGTACATTGGAACTGGCCCCCATGTCTGGCATGTTAGTGCACATCTGTGATTTAAGTACTTGTGACACTGAGGCAGGAGGATTGCTGTGAGTTTGAGGCCAGCCACAGCTAACTAGTGAGATTCTGTCTCAAACAAACAAACAAACAAACAAATACCATAACTGATCCCTACTTGAGGCAAAGAAAAGAGAAGGGACATGGATCCAAAGCAAAACCAAAAAAAGAAAAGAAAACAAAACCAGGCGCAGGTGATGGTGACATGCCAAGTCGTTCAGTAAAAATAAGGTTAAGAGGTTAAGTTTACACGGAAGCTGGGGAGATGGCTCAGCAATTTAAAGTGCTTGCTTTTCTTACAGAGGACCTGGGCTGTGTTCTAGCACCAGTGCTGCATCTTTGTAAGACCAGTTTGGGGGGATGCAAACCCTGTTCTGATACCCCAAATATACCAGCTGTGTATGCTATCCTCAAGTATACCAGCTGTGTATGCTATCCTCAAGCATACAGGCACTCCCGCTGATGCGTAAAAACAGATAAATAAGAAAGAAAGAAAGAAAGAAAGAAAGAAAGAAAGAAAGAAAGAAAGAAAGAAAGAAAGAAAGAAAGAAAGAAAGGAAGAAAGAAAGGAAGAAAGAGAAAAGAAAGATTAAGTAAGCAAACCAGTGTGGTAGCTCACTGGGTAAAGTCACAGCAGACCAAAGCTGACAACCTGCATTTGATCTGTGACCCACACAGTGGAAGGAGAGAACCACCCCCTTTAAGTTGTCCCCTGACCTCCATATACACACCCCTGGCACATACATGCACACACAGAGACAGAAATAAATGTTACAAAAATTAAGTAAACATAGAATATCAGAGGAGACAAAGGAGAGAAGCTAATCCAGATATGATCTTGAAGGGTCCCTCACCAAACACCAAAAAAATGAATTAAATCTCAAAGGAATACAAATACACAGGAATAGAAAGATATGGAAATCAAACACAGAGCCAAATTTACAATATCCCATAACTAATAACCGGCATACTTTCTTCCACAGCGTGAGACTTTTCTCAGCAGCTCTGACAATATCTTTCGTTTGGTAGCAACTTGGTGGGCAGTACCTCTCTTAAATCTGCGGCACACCTTGTCCTGTGTCAAAGGATGCCAGGGAGGATACGATAGCCTCTACTATGAGAGAGAAACAGTTAAGAGTATATGCTTGTCATAGCGTCTAAGCACGAGACCACACTTGGGGAAAGAATTATTGAAATCCCTTGCTTTCCTTGATTCTTGCTCGCCTCAAAACAGGCCCTCGGTTTTCTATTGAGGCCTTGGAAAAACAACCACACAAGGGTTTATAAAGGTCCCCATGGTAGCTCTCTCATGTGTTCCCAGGCAGGGCTAGTCTCTAACTCACAGTAAGAGTCGGTTTCCATTCTTAATATGCCGATAGACACGCCCACCTTTGTGTCTAGGGAGAGCTGGTCTATGATGCCCTGTTACCACACGCTCTCCTGCGCCTCCTGTGCTCCATTGGCCACTCAGACTTGATGCTTCCAACTACAGGAGACCCTGGCTCCTGGGTCTGCGTCACACAGTGATATTTGCGAACTGTTTCTCTCCTTGTAGACACTCACCCATTAGTTAACTTACCACGTTTGGGTGGACGAACTCTCTTGGCTTTTAACTTAGATTTCTTTCCACTAGCTGCCAGCCAAAATGTGAGTTTCCAGGGTCTGATCAAATGGCAGACAGAGCCAAGAGCGTCACGCGGTAATCAGAATCATCTCTCTAGTTCCACATCTCCTTCCTTTTCCAGTCATGATCCTCCCTGGTTCTGCAAACAGACTGCCTGAAAATGCACCTCACTGCTCACCAGAAAACCACGAGGTAAACGAGAATTCATGGGAAAGAAGCTATCTGTGTAGGGGGATCAACTGATAAAACCTTCAGAGGGTGAACAAGATTTAATTTCTGATCTCACAGACTAATTATCATTTCTTTGGGCTAGCCTTAGCTCCTGAGTAGCCATTTCTTGTCCACCCCTGTACTGCAATTAACAACCTGTCACTATAGATAACAGTTTAGAGTGCATTAACTTAGTAAACTACTGGTTTCTACCAACTAAAGATCACCATCAGATAGTGTCCGAGGCCTGTAGAAGAGTCTCTCCTGTAACCACCATCTCGCTGTAAGCACCTCCCCGATGTCTCCACCAAGTATTTTTTAAATGGCCTTGACTTATGACATCCTTTGTTCTGCTACTGTAAAGCTTCATGAAACTGCTTCCATGCTGGGAACATGGCATCCGGGGGCAATCCAGCTTCACGTTTCCAAGGGCTTGGTCACTCTAGGTTGATCCAAAGTAAACTCTCTCATTCCTTTTTGGGGGCGAGAGCTATGCTGTTTTGTGCATCGACTTCCATGGAAGGGTCCGAATTCCACCTGTGTTCAGAATGGGACTCCCTCCAATGCCAAGTCTTAAAAGCAGGAAGAGAGGCACAATGAACTCCACTTCCTGTTTCCCTGGCCCTGCCTCCCGGCTGCAGCTGCAACCCCCCCCCCCCCCCCCCCCCCCCCCCCCCCCCCCCCCCCCCCCCCCCCCGCCCCCAGATACACACAGCTACAGACGAGAAGTTTCACTGGAAAATGGAAGCCCATCTCTGTAAGGGCAACATCCGGAAGAGGAACTTCCTAGGGCAATAGAGATTTGAGAGCCACCTCCCTTTCTCGTATTCAGATTGCCTTTCTTGTCTTCTCCTTATTCTAATTCCAGCAAAGTGTGAGTGTGTGTGTGTGTGTGTGTGTGTGTGTGTGTGAGTGTGTGTGTGTGTGTGTGGTATGTGTGTGGTGTGTGGGTGTGTGGTGTGTGGGTTTGTACGTGTGTGTGTGTGGTGTATGTGTATATGTGTGTGTGTGTGTTTGTACTTGTGTGTGTGTATGTGTGTGTGTGTTTGTACTTGTGTGTGTGTATGTGTGTGTGTGTGTGTGTGTGTGTGGTGTGTGTGTATGTGTATATGTATATGTGTGTGTGTTGTACAGCTCCTGCCAGACACAAAGAGGAAATAACTATCGTGTTGGATAAGAAGAAGAAGCAATGGTTATACCATCAGATGGGAATGCCAGGTGCAGAAATAGTTTGCAATAGTTTATTTAGCTAACAAAGCCAGAGGAGGCATGATCATAGTCAATTTCAAAAGCCTTGTGTCTTATTTTGTTTATATTAATGGGCACTTTGGTGGCTGTTGCTGGCAGAGGCGGCTAGCCTCTGAACGACCAACTGTTACAGTTCTACCCAGAGTTATTGGCATCTGGCTCTTGCCTGGAGCCCGCCTCTATACCCTGTCACTAGTTAGAGTGAGAAAGAGGCCAGAGTAGACTTAAGGGAGTTTTTAACACTGTGGATTCAGAGCATGCACCAGTGGTATAACTCATGCAGGTAAATAAAAATTATTCATCTGCCTAAATAAGGTTAGAAATGACTTATTCAGGGAACTAAGACTCTAGATACCAATGGTGGCCTGATTGTATTGTGTGGGAAAGCCACAGATGCAGGCAGTAAATTTCAAACAGTGCTTTTACAGGCCAGCCGGCGTTAAGCCACTTGTACTTTGACCCTGCATTCTTTCCAAGGTGCGATTTCATTGTTCATTTAACAGATCACGGGAGCAAGAACCCTTTGCCAAAAGGAGGGGAAGGATGACATGAGCGATTCTTATCCCTGCCAAGGAAGAAAGGCGCTGTATTAATGACTTTGTCATTGAAGAGCTGAATACTTAATGTCCACTCTCGGAAACAAAGAACAATAAAACCAATTTCACCAGTGCAGACAACCTTGCTGTCTTCCCCCTTCAGAGGATTAGAAAGGATTATAGCGTTACCAGATAAGGGGAATCTGAATCCTCTAACTAGAGAGAACAGATAATGTTCTCTGAATTTCATCAGCGATCTATATTCCCTAAATAGCATCTTAGAGCTGCTTCCTATACAGAAAAATGTTTACTGAATAGAAATTTTATTACCTGGATATTGCATCTGCCGGCATCAAAGGCATCCTTTGTAGATAGTCTTTCTGCCTGGTCTGTATCCTTTCATTAATAGCTGCAGTCAAATGAGGATTATGGAGTTCTTAAAAAAATGGGATTGATATCTTAGACTTTCTTTTGTTAGTACCAATTGGGCCATTTCATTCAGGGTTATCAGTTTGATGAAAAAGGTCTGTTAAGGGAAAACTAGTTTCTTCTGGTCAAGAAAGGTGAAATCCCCAGCCTTGGGTCAGATCTAAAATAAAGATAAATAAATTAATCCAGAAAACCATCCGCTGAGGCCAATCCATCTCCTGGCCCAGCGACCAGCCCAGAAGCAGACAGGCCCACTCTGAGGAAGGGAGACAACCTTAACACAGTGGTTCTCAACCTTCCCAGTGCTGCGGTCCTTTAATGCAGTTCCTCGCCCCTGATGCCTCTCCTCTGCCCACCCCTCTCCGAGGCCACTGGCAGACAAGTCTCATCATTTGTTTTTGGTTTTTTCTTCTTAGCATTGGTTTAGTTACTGGATAGCTAGGATCATTTACTCTCCAGTTTTACTTTTGTTAAATTCTGAGATGACATTATCTTCAGAGATATTTATCTTGTCCCACTGAGGGGAGCAGGAGATTAGTCAAGATGAGATTAATATTTCATGTGCGTGGTTTAGAAAAATTATGACGGAATTCGCAAAACACTGGATTTCTTTTTCACCTAAAAGAGATTTCTGGTATTCCTGTAGATGCCTGTGACTTATATCTTGTGTCCGTGTGTGTGTGTGTGTGTGTGTGTGTGTGTGTGTGTGTGAGAGAGAGAGAGAGAGAGAGAGAGAGAGAGAGAGAGCGCTGCACCGTCCCCTGCTTCCAGTTCCTGCCTCCTCCGTTCTCCCAGGTGCTTTCCTGATCTTTGGAACTTCCAGCTGAGTGGAATACCTGAGCCATTTCAGGTAGGTGAGACTGTTTCTGAGGAACAGTGCCTTGGCAGGTGAATTGGGGCCAAGGAATGCCACAGAATAGATCTCATACAAGAGATTATTGCGAGGAGCAAAAGCCACCTCAGAGCAGATGGACGGAGGGGAGGGTGAGGAGAGAGAGGGGAGAGAGGACAGGATGATGGCGGGGACCTTTTAAAGAGCATCCGAATCATTGAAGGCAGACTGGGACTTGGTTCCTAATCAGAGACCACACGCTGCTTTTAAACCTATTAGTTTTTGACAAGAAGCGGTAGAAGGCTAAGATCTATATATCCCCAAAGAAGACCCAGCATGGCAAAGAGATAAAAATCTTCCATTTCTGTAGCTTCAACAGTTTTAAAGTATTTAAAGACATTTTACAGAAGTCTTCCTGGTAGAATTGATTTGGGTCAAACACTCTCTAGACAAGCATTCAATCATGGAGATTGCTTCTCTAGCCCTGTGCCAGACCGTTCTGAGTTCAGCTTTGCATAGATCTCTTGGTTACAGCTTCTCATTTACACAGCCCAAGCGTGTGTGATGGTCTCCAGGCCTCTGAGGAGATGCAAAGATGCAAAAAGTCTCAATGTGCCACCCTTAGCTAAGACCCAGGCTTATGGAAGGAACTCGACAATATTGATTTCCCAGAGCTAAATGTGCCCAAGGACACTTACTTGTGACTTTCAGACATATGATACCACTCTCCTTCTGGCTGAAGGATGAACACAGACAGGAAGGAATCTTCCCCCCTTGTTCCTGGTGGAGAATCTGAATAGAAAAGGGAGGTTGGATAAGATGCATCCCTTTCAGGTTTGGGTAATGATATTTGTAAATTAAAATGCATACACGCGGCTGGCAAGGTGGCTCAATGGGTAAGGATGTTTATCTCGCAAGCATAGCAGGTGATCCCCAGACTCTATATAAAGATAGAAGGAGAAACCGACTCAACAAAGTTGTCTTCTGACCTGCACTTGAGGGCTTACGCGCACACACACACACACACACACACACACACACACACACACCAAATACATGCGCACACACACACACACACACACAAAGTATTTAAGGTGTTAAATATTATGAGACTTCATTAAATACTGCTTTTAATGTGTCAGTTATAGGGCTGAGGTCTGCTCCCAGAGAGGCTAGTGCCTGTTAGGATCCTAGTTCGAGTCTGGCCCCAGAATGAGCCTTTGCTAAGTCTGTGACAGAGAAGGGCTCTTCCAGTGTGGCGCTAGAGTGCTCCAGGAACTGGTATTGCTCTACCACAAATAAAACAATAAAGCAATGAGATACTCAGAAACTTTGGCCCTAAGACAATAATATAAAGATTAAGAACATGGTCTTGGGAAACAGACAATAAAGATTAAGTTCCTCTGTCTTTATTATGGTCCAGATCCCAAATGTTCAGATTGAACCCTGGCTCTGTTACTGTGGGAAAATAAGTTTCTGTTGTTTAAGCTCCACACTGTGTGAACTTCCATGCAAATGACTATACCCATGCGTGCAATGGGCTATCTGAGCTAGAAAAGGGAACTATTGGTAATATTTGAATAAGGGCTGTAAATTAACTAATAGTATTACATCAACACTAATTTTCTAGTTTCAGGAATTGTACTCTATATAATGTAAAATGCTAATATTTAGAGAATTTTGAGACCCTAGAACATTGAAACTCCATTCCCTTCCCACTTGATTTGGTTTTGGTTTTGGTTTGTTTGCCTTTTTTATTCCATTATTTTGTCATTTTTAACTGCCTTACAATTTAGACAATTTTTTTTCACAGAACACTATTTGTTTGGAATTACCATGAAATTTGTCACTTTCTTTATTTGTGATTCTTTCTTTGGGCTTAAAGTGGGCTTTCTTCTGTAGTTAAAGATAATCACTAAGAATTCCTTCGGTGGGACACCACACATTTAGATCAAAGAGCATACTGAGATGAAGCTGGAACTGAGCTAGAAGCCTCCTTCCTGCTGGCTGATGCTCACAGTGCCAGAAGATGCTATGCAGGCTGGTTTGGAGGAGAGATGTCATGGACGGTCTTACCCAGCTATGAACCTTATTGTCTACAATACTGACTTGCCAGGCAAGGAGTGCCCACTGGTACATGATGGTTGGAGGGGGGGGTAACAAACTGCTTTAGAACTGGATTTGAGGCTCTCTCCACAGAAGGGAACTCATTCTGTATTGGTATTGTAAACCTAGCCAAAGCCCCTGGCTGCGGAAGCCCTGGGGATCCTGTTACTGTTGCTTTGCTAAAAGGACCTGATGTCAAACTGCTTTCTAGACACTTATGATTTGTATTGATGCACATAGATTACTGACACTCTTAACTTTGTTCAGAGAAACTCTACTTCCAGTGAGTGATGGTTGTTAATACAGAGATTTGTAACTAGTCAAATTGCTGAGAATAACTATTAGATGCTCAGCTCTATGGAGGGCATCTATATCATATACTCTAAAGTTCAGAAAACATCACAAGAGAAAATGGGAAGAATGTAAGAGCCAGAGGATGGAGAGGAGGGGCTGCCTTGTGGACATGACATGGTCATTGTACTCATGCACCCACAGTAGTCTTTGTTACTGCACAAGACTTGCACAAGATGGACCTGTCAATCTTGGGTGGGGAGGGGCTTATGAGGACCTGCCCTTTGCTGAGGAGTGATAGGTAGTTAATGGTTGCTGGAGGAGGGCAGTCATTTTCTTCAATACAGTGACCACTGGTATGCTGCTATGTTCCTGCAAATACCCCCCTCGCCGCCCCATGCTCATTCAAGAACTAACTAAATCCAGTGGGTCACAAGAAAACAAAGAGGGGACTAGAGAGATGGTTCAGGCCGGGCATGGTGACAGATACCCAGAAACCCATCACTAGAGAGGCAGAGGTGGGCTGATATCGGTTAGTTTGAAGCCAGCCTGGTCTACCTAGTATATCCTAAGACATTGAGAGCTATGGTGAGAGCCTGTCTCAAAAACCAAAACTAACCAAACAAGAAGACAAAAACCAAAGAACACTTGTTGCTCATACAGAATACCTGGGTTCAGTTCCTGTCACCTACACGCTACCCCACAACCTCCTGTATTCTGATTCCAGAGGATTTTGTCTGACCTCGGGGTGGGGGTGGAGTGCCAGGCAGGCACATGGTACACAGACATGTATGAAGGCAAAACACATGAACACAAAGTTAAATTTTAAAAGTCTAAACAAATCAGTACAACAATGGGCACGGGAGTGAGCGGGAAACTTGTTGCAAGGAAGGCTTTTAGCAGTGGAGGGAAGGCGATTGCAGACAGGAATAGGGAAGGTTGAAAATGGCCAAATACATTATTATATACAGGTATAAAATTTTCAAAGAATTAACATATAAGTTAATTTTTAAAATCCTTTCAGGGCGTAGGTGACCCTTGCCTAACTTTTATCTTTATTATTGTTTCATTTGTAGTCAGGAAAGATAATTTTTCCTGGTTGCACATGTCTAGGCTAGTAACGTTTTCAACAGGAAGAACTATTTATTATTCTGCCGCCTCCTGGCTCCGTTCCCCAGCGGAGACGGCCATTTTCGCTGGCTCGTCATTTCTCTCAAGTTACCCTTTTCCTTTCCGGATGCTCTTGAAATCTTCTGTCCTTGCTGTTCTGCAGGTTAATTACACATTGACTCCTAAATGATGCGCTTTGACTCCACTGTGTCTTCTACAACTGTGTGCAGTACTGGGAACCTGGCCTCCTCTTCTGCTTTGTGGCCATGAGGTGAGTGTCTTTGCACCACAGGTATACTACTTTACCATAGACCCACCGAACTGATCATGGACCACAGCCTCCAAAGCTGCAGGTCAAGATAAGTATTTTCTTTCTCAAGTGCTCCTTACACTGATAGAGCACATGTTAATGATAGCTGTACTGGCTGGTTTTGTGTGTCGACTCGACACAGGCTGGAGTTATCACAGAGAAAAGAGCTTCAGTTGAGGAAAAGCCTCCATGAGATCCAGCTGTGGGGCATTTTCTCAATTAGTGATCAAGGTGGAAGGGCCCATTGTGGGCGGTGCCATCCCTTGGCTGATAGTCTTGGGTTCTATAAGAAAGCAAGCTGAGCAAGCCAAGGGAAGCAAGCCAGTAAGTAACATCCCTCCATGGCCTCTGCATCAGCTCCTGCTTCCTTACCTGCTTGAATTCCAGTCCTGATTTTCTTTGGTGATGAACAGCAATCTAGAAATATAAGCTGAGTAAACCCTTTCCTCCCTAATTTGCTTCTTGGTCATGATGTTTGTGCAGGAATAGAAACCCTGACTGAGACAATGGCCAACCCTAGCGTTCATTATCTGAAAAATAATTTAGCAGTGATCTTTTCAGAAATTATCTCTTAGGTTCTCCTTACATTTGTTGTGGCTGTGGATTGGAGGAGATTGGCCCCCACAGGCTTGCTTGATCCCCAGTTAGTGGCCTTGTCTGGGGAGGTTTAAAAATACCACACACACTCAGAATACCCTCATTAAGGGGAATTTTATGGGTAGTGCCATTCTAAGGCTAGGGGAGATGGAGAGGGGGAGCCCCTGGCTACTGCAGGAGGATGCAGCACAGAAACCAGCTGTCTGCATATCATGTTTGCTGCATGCTGGAGGGAGAATAGGAGCTTCTGGGGGGGTGGGGCAGGGAATGCAGAGACAAACTGTATGCAACACTGAAGTCTCTCTAGTATCAGTAATTCGGGGGTAACACAACACCACACACACACATAGATGCATGAGGAAAAAGAAAGAAAATTGAATTTCTTCATCTTATGGAAGGCACTTATCTCTACTCACCTGTCATTACATAATTAGTTGTTTATTGTTTTATGGTCATTTTCCCTTCACAGAATAACTTCCTGAGAACAATGAGTAGTTTTGTTCCTATATTGTCAGTGATTGAAAAAAAAGTGATTAATACATACGACAGCCTGGAGTGTTATAAATATTGATGAAAGAACTTCACGCCTATGCTCATTGGTAGATGGCATACACAAGGCTCTCCAGCTCCAGAGTTGAATCTGGCAGTTTCTTCCCTTGAAGTTCTTGGTAGACTGGGTTGTATCAACAGGACAGAAAGATAACTAAAAACTTGCTCTGGACTGTAATATCAACTTCAACCCATCTGCCCAGACTGATTGCCACAGTGGCAAGATGCTGGACCTTCTGGGAGATGACTGTCACAAGAGTAGAGACTTCATGATTAGAAATAGTTCCTTCTAAAGGATGCCGTAACTCTGTGGCAGAGTCCTTGCCTGCCGTGTACAAAGTCCAGACTTAGAGTCCCAGCACAAAAATAATAAGGGGGGTGGGGTGGGATAAGGGTTTCTTTCTATAGCCCTGGCTATCCTGGAACTCACTCTGTAGACCAAGCTTGACCCCCAAATTCACAGAGATCTGCCTGCCTCTGCCTCAAGAGTCCTGGGATTAGAGGTATACAACACTAGCACGCACCAAGAACAATTTTTTTTTTTTTTTTTTAGGATTTTGGAGACAGGGTTTCTCTGTGTAGCCCTGGCTGTCCTGGAACTCACTCTGTAGACCAGGCTGGCCTCGAACTCAGAAATCCGCCTGCCTCTGCCTCCCAAGTGCTGGGATTAAAGGCATGCACCCCCATGCCCGGCTAAGAATAATTATTTTAATCTATTTGGCTTTTCCATCATGTCAGGCCAAAACAACAACAACAAAACAAAAAACAAAACAAAATAAAACAAAACACCCATCACTACTCACAAGGAATAGGTACTTATTTACAAGACATCAAATCTGTAGGGCACATTGGCCTCCAGAAAAATGAACACTAACTTTCCATTATCTATAAATGATATACTGATTATAGATCCCAAATGACATAGGGCAGCATTGTAGACCCACGTATAAACACAAATAAACAGAATAATAACAGAGCATGTTCCTGCCTGGGCTACATAGCAAGACTCCGGCTCTAAATAAATAAATAAATAAATAGGGTATTGGGGGAGGAGGCAGTAGGTTCCTCTATGCAAAAATCATCCTTTGAGTGTATGAATAAGCCAGATAACTTTCTAGAAGTTGAGCACACACCTGTGAGTGTGACAACAGAGGTTCTTTGTCTCAGACCTTATACTGTACTTGACTGACATAAAGTAAGTAAACAAATTGGCATTTGAAATGATGTCATGTCATGGTGGATGCTGTCAAGAAGGCAGCACAGGGTGTCACAGACTGAACCACAGCAGTGACTGCCCAGAGAGAGTCAACGAACCAAGACCAGCAAGAAGAAAGCAAGCCACAGGAACGTCTGTTCCTTTATATATAGAGAGACAATGGCAGGGGAACATGCTTCATGCTTTCTCAGATCAAAATGTGGATCAGTGTGTCAGGCAGTGGGTAAAAGACATACAAGTGTTGCGTCAGGAGGAGCCGCATGGTCCAGGTCCTGAGTTCAATTCTCAGCAACTACATGGTGGCTCACAACCATCTGTAATAGGATCTGATGCCCTCTTCTGGTGTGTCTGAAGACAGTGACAGTGTATTCATATACATGAAAATAAATAAATCAGCTGGGTGTGGTGACACATGCCTTTAATCCCATAGTACTACGGGAGGATCCAGCAATACGTCTCCTGGACATATATCCAGAAGATGTTCCAACTGGTAATAAGAACACATACTCCACTATATTCATAGCAGCCTTATTTATAATAGCCAGAAGCTGGAAAGAACCCAGATGTCCCTCAACAGAGGAATGGATACAGAAAATGTGGTACATTTACACAATGGAGTACTACTCAGCTATTAAAAACAATGTATTTATGAAATTCCCAGGCAAATGGATGGATCTGGAGGGTATCATCCTGAATGAGGTAACCCAATCTTAAAAGCCTTACAATCTTAAAAGCTTTTCAATTTTATGAGGTCCCATTTGTCAATTCTTGATCTTACAGCACAAGCCATTGCTGTTCTATTCAGGAATTTTTCCCCTGTGCCCATATCTTCGAGGCTTTTTTCCCTACTTTCTCCTCTATAAGTTTCAGTGTCTCTGGTTTTATGTGGAGTTCCTTGATCCACTTAGATTTGACCTTAGTACAAGGAGATAAGAATGGATCAATTCGAATTCTTCCACATGATAACTGCCAGTTATCATCTCACATGATATGCACTCACTGATAAGCGGATATTAGCCCAGAAACTTAGAACACCCAAGATACACATGAAACTCAAGAAGGAAGACTAAAGTGTGAATACTTTGCCTCTTCTTAGAATTGGGAACAAAATTCCCCTGGAAGGAGTTACAGAGACGAAGATTGGAGCTGAGACGAAAGGATGGATCATCCAGAGACTGTCCCACCCGGGGATCTATCCCATAATCAGCCACCAAACGCAGACACTATTGCATATGCCAGCAAGATTTTGCTGAACGGACCCTGATATAGCTGTCTCTTGTGAGGCTATGCCAGTGCCTGGCAAACACAGAAGTGGATGCTCACAGTCAGCTATTGGATGAAACACAGGGCCCCCAATGGAGGAGCTAGAGAAAGTACCCAAGGAGCTGAAGGGGTCTGCAACCCTATAGGTGGAACAACAATATGAACTAACCAGTACCCCCACAGCTGTGTCTCTAGCTGCATATGTAGCAGAAGATGGCCTAGTCAGCCATCATTGGGAAGAGAGGCCCTTTGGTCATGCAAACTTTATATGTACAGGGAACACCAGGGCCAAGAAGTGGGAGTGGGTAGGTACGGGAGCAGAGTCGGGGGAAGGTATAGGGGACTTTCGGGATAGCATTTGAAATGAAAATGAAGAAAATATCTAATAAAAAATTGGGGAAAAAAGGTGGCATAGACTGGTAGTTTGGACAGATTTCAAAAAGACCCCCTCTCAGGCAGAGGAGGGTATCTATACTGACCCTGTGATCTGTAAATTCTTCCACAGCATATCTTCAGATCCCCAGGGGAACCCTATCCCTGACACACAGAGGAGATGAAACACACATTCTGAAAATGCTTGCGTTCACAAATGGCCTCTGAGAGCCAGGTGTGGTGGGATGGAGGCAGGTGGATCCCCATGAGTTTAAGGGCAGCCTGGTTTACATAGTGTGTTCCAAGAAAGCCGGGGCTACATAGAGAGACTTTGTCTTAAAAAGCCAAAACCCAATCCAAACCAAACCAAAGCAAGCGGCTGCCAAGGTTCTGTTAGTAAATGGGGTTGGCTTAGAGGCACAGTTCTCTGGAAGGATCGTGGTCAGCTCTGAGCTCCCAATAGAGGTCACGGGAACTGGGGTGTTATAGCCACAAATCACAGCTACATTGGAGTAACAGCAATTATGAAGCATCATGTATTTGTTTAGACAGTGCCTTTGCCACAGCGAAGTCTGAATCTTTCTGTGTTCGTAGTCTAGTACAGGTCTGTCACCGCTGTTAGGAATTAATCAGAGAAACGTGAACTATGCTCGAGCAAGAGGAAGCACGGCAGAAATGTTATCATCACAAACCGTGGTGTTAATGAGTTTCAGGCTTTGGAGATAGTTGCATGGAGAATTACCGATAGGATATTCTTTTTGTATATGGCCAACTCAAAGTCCTAACGCATGTGTGTGTATACATGTACACATGCACAAACACACACACACACAAGAAATGGTTACAACTCCATAAAAACGAGAAGATAGAATGACAGTTAAGAATAGGCTTTCAGGAGATGGAGGGGTAGCTCAATGGACACACCCAAATGAATGGGTTTTCATGGTGATTCCATGGTTCCAACAAGTTGAAAATGGAGATTAACTGTCACAGCCTCCTAACATGTCGATCTCAGACCCAATGTGTGTGATGAGCTCCCAGGAGCCTTGTTTCAGCCTCGAGAGGCAGGATTTCCCTCTTATCTGCTATGTCTACACTCATTTTTTTTAACTGTGTTTTTCTTATCAAGTGGTTGTGTATGCCACTTGAGATTATACTCAGTGGTCTTTCTATCATCACTAGACTTAAGCTAACACAATATGAAATACTCATATCTATAGATATAACGTAAGGGTCATTGTTCACAAATGTATCATTTGATTACCAACATGCTGGTGGATGTTATCAATTTAAAGAGAATTTGAAATGAGTCATTCAAGAAAACATAAATGCCCTAAGGTGCTCATAGCCCTCTTTGTCAGTTTAAATGAGAATATCCCCTCTGGATTTATATTATTTGAACACCTGGTTCGCAGTTGGTACCATTTGTGACAGTATTTGTGGAGGTTTGGGAAATGTGGTCTTGTTGGAGGAAGCATGCCACTGGAGGTGGGCTTTGAGAGTTTAAAGCCTTGTGCCATCTTGATTGTTGTTCTATTGCTGTGAAGAGACACCATGACCATGGCAACAGCTATAAAAGAAAGCATTTCATTGAGGCTGGGTTATAATTTCAGAGGTTTAATCCATTATCCTTGCGGAGCGGGAGGCATGGCAGCACACAGGCAGCCATGGTGCTTGGGAGGTAGCTAAGAGTTGTACATCTGGACCCACAGGCAGCAGGAAGAGAAAGAGTCAGTCAGTGGCACTGACTGGAGCTTCTGAAACCCCAAAGCCCACATACAACTCCAGAAGTTGGGACAGTTCAGTGTCAGCCTGGTGGTACGTGCTGGGATAGGAGGCTGCGCCTGGTTGTGTATGCCACTTGAGATTATACTCAGTGGTACAATGGGATGACCCACTTCCAAAAGACCAGAGAAATACTTTAAAAGACCCACAGCATGCATAGCCCCATCTGACACCTGGAAAAGTTACCAGATGACGCCATCACAAGCTGGACATAGCAGCACATACTTGTCAGTCATGACTGGGAAGGCTGAGGTATGAATATAATAAGCTCTTACTAAGGAACACATACTAAGATATCTGAAGGCCTAAGGATCTATCTCAAGGTTCGTGGTAGAACATGCTTTAATCTCAGTCCTTGAGAGGCAGAGGCAGGTGGATTTCTATGAGATCAAAGACAACTTTGTCTACATAATGAGTTCAGGACACTCAGGGATACATAGTAAGACCCTGTTTCAAAAAGTAAAAAACAAGGAAATGAATGTGCCTATCTCAGAAGACAAAGCAAAGAGTGTCATCCCCAGAGACCCAAGGCTTTCTTATTTCCTCCACGAAGCAGGATTCATTCTCAAACAATTGTAATTACATATTCTTCCCTGGAGCTTTCAGTTAGAGGAAGAAGAGGAGGAACTTGGAGAGCAGCTTCAGAGAGAGAGAGAGAGAGAGAGAGAGAGAGAGAGAGAGAGAGAGAGAGACTTTCCTATGTGAGAGGAGACACAAGAGATGGAACCAATCCCACATCTAAGTTCTGCCTAAAGTTTGTCTGGGGTAGCTGGTCAAAGGGTAGGGGAACATTTTTAATACGAGAAATACACATGGAAGTGTTTGTAGTAGTTATAAATAGCTTTAAATATGCACGGAAAAAGGGGAGCCATCAGGAAATGCTTCCTGCCAAATCTCCCAGAAATGAAAGATGGAAAATTACCACCCGGCCATAGAGCTTCTCTGATGGGACTCTCTTGGGTCCTTTCACATTTAGCTGTGTGAGTGGTGATGTTTCTGGAGACCTCAGTATTCCTCGTTGCCATTCATAGTTCCTTGTTTCCACATTTGGCTGCATTTTCACTCAGAAGAATGGAATGGTTTGTAGCTTGTAGCTTTTTTTGAGAAAAGAAATATTGAAACATTTTTCTTTTATGTTTAATGATTTAGAAAATTATTTAGTGTGTATATATGTGTGCATGTGTACACTTGTGTGTGTTCATGTGTATGTATGTGTATGTATGTATGTGCATGTATGTGTATGTGTGGGTGTATGTGTATATATGTGTATATATATATATATATATATGCATGTATGTATATGTGTATGCATGTATATGTGTGCATATGTGTGTATGTGATTGCCTGCATGTGCATGTATGTATATGTATGTATGAGCATGTATATATGTGTGTGTTTATGTATGCTATGTGTATGTGTGTATGCATGTTCGTGTATGTATACATGTATGTGTATGCACGTGTATATATATGTGCATATGTGTATGTGTGTCTATGTGTGTATGTATGTATGTATGTATGTATGTATGTATATGTAAGTGTGTATATGTGCGTGTGTGTGTGTGTGTGTGTGTGTGATAGTCTGGGGAGGGTGAATGTGTCACAGCACACTGTTGAGTTCAGCAGACAACTCTGTGAAGTCATTTTTCTCCTTCCCATCTCCATGGGTTCCAGAGGACAAACTCAGGTCTCTGAGACCTGCTGAGCCACCCCGAAGACTCCTCTTTTATAGTTGACAAATGTTTTTACATTGATTATAGAACTCTGTGGGAAACTATTGATGAAACATCAAATAAATATCTCTCAGAAAGACTCTGGGCTATATGTGTTTTCCACTGCAACTATGATTTTTGAGAGGAAGTTGCACAGAGCTGATAAAGACAGAGGGCCAATGCCTTTACAGTAGGATTTTCTCTGAATCACTTTACAGGGGAAAGCATTGCTCTGCCCAAGCAGTTAAGCTTAAGAAAACCAAAGCTCTGAGAGAGAAACTAATTAACCATTTGTAGCAAAGAGGAAAACAGGAAAATAAGTTGGCTTCTACCCAGAGATCCTTTCACCAACAGTGGATATTTGTTTCATTGTTTCAATAAAAATTGTAATCACTTACTAGACAGATTCAGGATATTTAGCAAGCAGTCTCATTACTGACCAGTGTTCTGTAGTTCTATGTTGTCAGAATGTAGACAAAATACTGCGGCTACCAACAGCCACCTGTAAGTGCAGCTAGGTGTATGTATCTCTTTTACAGGAGTCTATAAAGCATAAGTGTAAGTTACCTTTCATGTCTCTGACTGACATCATGCCCAACAGAACAACTTGCAGAATTACTTCTTAGGGCTCATGGTTTCAGTCCACAGTTGTGTGGCCTCATATACTCAGACATAGTAGCAGGCTGCCTGGAGTGTAGGGCAGATAAGGCTGGTCTTTACATATGTATGGGTGAATAGGAACCAAAAAAAGGGAATACAGGAAGAGAGCAGAGGGCCTTGAGTACTGACACCCCCCCCCCCCCAGTAATCTTCTTCCTCAACTAGGCTCCTACTTTTCTCCATTACCTCCAGATATCCTGTTGCTTCTGAATCTATCAAGTGATTAAACCATTGATTAGCTCAGAGCCCTTTCTGCAGTCATGCCTTACTAATAGGCAATTCTTAATCTGATCGAGGTGACAATCAAAATTAACTGTAGCAATACATTACCAATAAGAATAAAAAGGCAGAATTGGCTTTGTCCCCTCTCAAAGGGTTTACAATATAGGGCTGTCTGGCCTGGAACTCACTGTGTAGACAGCGGATTGGGTCCAAACTCACAGGGACCTGCCTGCCTTTGTCTCCTGAGAACTGGGATTAGGAGTTTATGCTACCATTCCTGGCCTGTCTGTCCATCCTTCCTTCTTTCCTTCCTTCCATCTTTTCTTGTTTGTTTCATGTGTGTGTGTGTGTGTGTTATATAAATGAGGTGTTATAAGGATGTGTGAGTGTGTGAGTAAGGGTATGTCTGTGCATGATATATTCATGTATGCCTGTATATGAAGTGTATGTGTACCTGTGAGAGCACACACGGACAGTTATTCATGGGCCAGGGTGCACATGTGGAGGTCAGAAGACTCATCTCGGATAGTACTTGTTTTCCATCTTGTTTCTTGACTTTGACATGCCTCCCCACCCCCACCTCAGATGCCAGCCTGGCTGTAGGAACACAAGGATTATAGACATGCGCTACCACCCAGCTTTGCTTGGGTTCGAGGGGCTTGAACCTAGGTCCTCACTCTTGTGCGGCAAGTGCTCTTCCTACTAAGTCATCTTCCCAGATGACTTTGGCTTTTCTTAATCCCAACACTGGAGTTAAAGTGTTGAGGCCAGCCTACATAAGAGAGTTTGAGGTTGGCATCAGGTGTTGGAGCAAAACCCAGCCGCTCCTCCCCGTCCTTCGTGCCTAGCTCAGGGCATGCTCTCAGTCTTCACATAAAAACAGCTCCTGGTTTGTTTAGTATTACCCCACCACAGAGCATCACTTTTTAATTGTTATTTTAATTGTTTGTGAATCAGCAGATATTTCTGGCAATAGTAAGAGAAACTGTTTCTGTGTAGTTGAATGTTTTCAGAAATATCTGAAACCAAAACAAAGAAGAAAAAAATTAAATTAGCTGTTTGTTTTTTTTTTTTTTAATTCAGCACTGCCAAGAACAAAGGAGAATTGATTCTTTTCTCTAACGGTAAAATGAGAGTATAGCAGGGGAGATAAGATACACAACTATGGTGCATGCCTATAATCCAAGCGCTCGGGAGGCAGAGGCAGGCGGATTTCTGAGTTCGAAGCCAGCCTGGTCTACAAAGTGAGTTCCAGGACAGCCAGAGCTATACAGAGAAACCCTGTCGTGAAAAAAAAGAAAGAAAGAAAGAAAGAAAGAAAGAAAGAAAGAAAGAAAGAAAGAAAGAGAGAGATATGTAACTACAGGAAAGGGTGGGAAGAGAATGTGCTTGTCAGTTGTCAGGAGAAGCACAGACAGGGCACTAGGTAGGCAAATGAGAAACGGCCACTTCTGCTCTGAGCTGGGAGTTTGGGCATCAAAGTGAAAATATCGGCTATTTGGCAAGTATGTCCTTTTCAATATTTTATTATAACTAATGTAACAGATAAAACACAAAATTAAAATGTATAGGAAATATTTGGAACTAAGAGAAAATAAAGAGAAAAGGCTGAGAATTGAAGTTAAAAAAAAAAAAGAAAAGAAAAGAAACTGGGGACTGGAGGGGATGGCTCTGTGTTTAAGAGAACCTGGCTGTTTTTCCTGAGGACCAGGGTTCAATTCCTATGGCTGGCATGCAGCTCTCAATCTGCATGATTCCAGTCTCAGGAGATTGGACGCCATCCTCAGGACTCTGTGGGCAGTGAATGTGCATGATGCATAGACATACACACAGGCAAAACACCTCTACACATAAATGAGTAAACAAATAAAACATTCAAAAGGATATTTTAAAAACAAACTAATAAATTTTCTAGAACAATACATCATTATTAGCCTGTTGGTTCATAACTGTCTTTATAGCACATACATAAATCACTACAGATAAAAAAAACACATTGTTATATATGCTGGTGCCTACACTAGGTCATAAAATGCTATGTGTCAATGAATTTTAAAGTTATAACAAGATTGTAAATGTTTTATCAGTTCAGTGAGGTTTTATAAATGTGAAAGCTTTACAACTTTCTGCAAGGTATATATATATATATATATATATATATATATATATATATATATATATAATCACATCAGTAGAAAAGTAAGTAATTCAAATGGTTGTGGATGGCATTATCAGAGAGGAAGGTCTTCCGTGAAGTGTTAAGAGATGACCATGGAATGGCCTTCTAAGAGTAAACTAAGTATGAACATTACATAGGAAGGAAAGCTGTGTTACCTCCACTCTAAAGCTCAAGTTTCCTTCTGGGAATAGAACTGCTGGGAATGTCATAAGTGAGGTCAACTGTGGCAGGGACAAGCTCCCTGGAAATTGCGCTAGAGATATCCCAGCATCCTTTACCATTGGGCACAGCTGGGTGATGGAGTTCTAGTCAAGGTTGGTGTGACCTCTGACACCCCCAGGACTGTTCCATAACTCTCCCCTTTCTGGTCTTCTCCTTTCTCTTGCTTGATAGAAATCAATACAGAACCCTGGGAAGCCATGTGCTGAAGATGAAAGAGCCATGAGATTGAACACGTTGTTTATCTTCTGTTATGGGAGAGCTTCTTCCACAAGGAACACTCATGTAGACTTTCCTACTGCATTTTTTCAAAGATTTATTTATAGTGAGTGTGTGTGTGTGTGTGTGTGTGTGTGTGTGTGTGTGTGTGTGTGTGTGATCACCTGCATTCTGTGTCCCCAGAGGCCAGAAGAGGGCATCAGATTCTCAGAAGCTGGAGTTACAAGTAGTTGTTCCTTAGAAACAGGTACTAGGGCCTGAAGCTCCTCTGGAAGAGCAACACCCACTCTTAACCCCGAGCTGTCTCTTAAGCCTGGATTATATATATATATATACACGTATATACATACATATGTACATATATACACACATATATACATATATGTAGACACACACACATATATATTTATACCTTGTATTTGAGCTGTCAAACGTTGCGTCATTGCTATAGCTGCTAGCATTGCTTTAACTAATGAAGGGTCTGCACATCATTTTTTACTGATCATGACACAGTTTCTTTAGGGTCCTCCACAGAAATCAATGCATATTCCACTGCCATCAAAATATGCCACCTAGCCCATCTGCAATAGCAATATCAGCCCAGGCTGTGTTGGACTTTAGTCTAGGCTCCGCCCCATAGTTACCTGGCAACATAACTGTTTTTTACTATAAAAGGGGCTGCTTGCTCCTCCTCTCTCTTGTTCTCCTGCTCTTGCTCCCTGACCCTGTTCCCCCTCTCCCCCCATTCCTTTCCCCCTGCCCCTCATCTCTCCAAGTGTTCATGGCTGGCCTCTACTCCTTTACTCCCCCACCCCTCTCTCTGCCTTTCTCTTCCTCTCCTACCCTCTCAACTCCCCTCCCCATGCCCTGAATAAAGGTTATTCTATACTACACAATCATCACGTGGCTGGTCCCTGGGGTGGGGGGGGGGAGAGGATGCCTTGGCATGGGCCTGCAGAGGCACCCCCTTCCCCCACACCTCACCACACCTCCACCAAACATATTCCTTCTCTCCTTATCTTTTCATAAAACACAGAACGTAGTACAGTAGAATCAGACTGAATACCACACAATCGTGAGGCTGTTAGCCTGAGGTTTGAGTCTCAGCTCTGCCGTTAGTGAGTTCCGCGTGAGTGCGTGATTTGGGCCTATTATTTCGTGCTATTTTATTTCTTCCTCTCACTTTTCACAGCCCGTTAAATGGGGATCACGGCTCTAATTTGGAGTTTATTGTAAACAGCAAAAGAGATGATACATGGGAGAGTCATAGAACAAGGCCCCCATAGAGTATTTAATAACTAAATCAGCTGTAACCAAGATCATTCGAAAAAGCTAAATACCTTTCCACCTAAGCTATCTCTCCTAAGGAGTCTCCCTTTCTTTGTCTCCCTCCCTTTGGACCCCATAGTTGAGTCTCTTGGGGGCATGGGATCTAATGCCTTTTTCTGCTGTGTCTGAAGACAGGCACAGTGTACTCATATAAATAAAATAAATACAATCTTAAAAACAAACAAACAAAAACAACAAAAAAAGAAAAGTCTCTTAGAGCTCTTGGGTTATGATTATGCCACAAACTGAGCTCAGGGGAGCCTGTGCTTTCCTGGCGGTCCGTGAGAAGAGAGCCATCTCTCGAAGCTCTTCCAATCCAGCCGGAAATATGAATTTGTATTCAGCCTAAGCAGCGGTCTTTGTTGTAGCTGAGCACCCGAAAAGAATACTGAGCTTTCCCTCTGGAGGCCTTGGCCCTTTACCTAGCGCTGGTTTTCCTCAGAACGTTTAATGTCGCCCACAGTGAACACTGTCTGGTTAAGATCTGCCTTCCCAGAGCTCCAGACACACTGCCACATCCTCAAAATTTCCCTCTCACTCCCCAGACCCTGGACGTCTCTAGATTGTTTGAATCCCATGGAGCCATTTCTTCTCTGATTGCCTAGTTATCTCTACTCACTTTCTGCCTCTTTCTTTCCCTGTTTTCTTTCCCTTCTCTCCTTACAGGTGAGCAGATAAGTCAGCTCAAGGTTAATCTTACATATGTAAACATATTAAATTAAACTTGAGGAAAGTAGGCTGTCTCTGCTTTGTAAGTCGTTCTGTTCCCCAAAGACAAAGGTGTCCGCACACACCGGGCCTGTCATTTGTACTTTTGAACGGATTCTTTACTTTTCAGAGACTTGTCAAATAATAATTAGATGGTGTTTTAGTCAGGGTTTCTATTCCTGCACAAAACATCATGACCAAGAAGCAAGTTGGGGAGGAAAGGGTTTATTCAGCTTACACTTCCACATTGGTGTTCATCACCAAAGGAAGTCAGGACTGGAACTCAAGCAGGTCAGGGAGCAGGAGCTGATGCAGAAGCCATGGAGGGATGTTACTTATTGGCTTGCTTCCCCTAGCTTGCTCAGTTTTCTTTCTTATAGAAAGACTACCAAACATTCAAATATACAAGTCTATGGAGGCAGTTCTCATTTCAAATCACCACGGACAGT
>CACVCL010031487.1:0-30122 GCA_902729485.2 Mus minutoides
AACTAAAATTTAAGCTGAAGTAACCCTCTGCCTCAAGTTGCTGTTGGTTATAACATTTTATCACAGCAAAAGAAACCCTAACTAACACATCCTTTTCAAAGAACCACCTTCTGATGTCAAACTAACCAACACACGAAACACTTAGCTAGAGTTACCAAGAAAAGCAGAGACAAGGTCCAATGATGATATTCTGAAAGGAGAAAGGGGATATAGGTGTCAACTTTGGGGGATACAGCTGTAACTCAGATGTGGTTTGAGTATATCCCTCAGTGGTCACTGTGTTAGATGCTTGGTCTTGGTGCAGTAACATTAAAGAGCCCAGAACCTGGGGCTGAAGAGATGGCTCTATTGTCACTTCCTGCTCTCCCTGGGGACCCAGGTTCAATTCCCAGCACCCACATCATGGCTCACAACCATCTGTAACTCCAGTTCCATGGCATCTGATGCATTCTTTTGACCTCGATAAGTACCAGGCACCCCAACATACATGTGGGCAAAACATCCATACACATAAAATTAATATAAAATAAAATTTAAAAGTAGTAGAACCTCTGATATTTAGATATGCAGGCAGGGTCTGTTAGACTCTTCAAGGAATGTACTAAAAAAAAATGTTTAATAGTCATTAGAAGAGGTGGCTGGTGCCTGGCATTTCTAGATTTGACAGCAAAGTAAAACTGAGAACTTTACAAATCAGGAGAGAAATACCAAAAAATGCTGAGAAGTGCTAACCTGGATGTAGAAACACAACTCAATATAACCTCAGAAAATCTGCACAGTGCTTCCAGCAACAGACACTGTAGAGAAAAGCAGGGAGTGAATCCAGCAGGGGATGCCTAAGGGGCACATGCCTAAAGAGGCACCAGGATTCTGTAGGGCTGCTACAGCTATGGAATGCCATTTCAAAACACCTTCTGCTGAGCTGGCATCCTGCAGCCTAGGGCCCACGGTGAACTGCCCTCTCTGGAAATTCAGAGCAAATAATTTGAGACTCTGTGTTGGATCCAGGACAGTAAGAGACTGTAAGGTGGAGAAGGATCTTTCTTTGAATTGGTAATTGGCAAAGGGGAAACTCGGCAGAGGCAGAGGCAGAGGCAGAGGCAGAGGCAGAGGCAGAGGCAGAGGCAGAGGCAGAGGCAGAGAGGCAGAGGCAGAGAGGCAGAGGCAGAGAGGCAGAGGCAGAGAGGCAGAGGCAGAGAGGCAGAGGCAGAGAGAGGCAGAGAGAGGCAGAGAGAGGCAGAGACCCAGAGACCCAGAGACCCAGAGACCCAGAGACCCAGAGACCCAGAGACCCAGAGACCCAGAGACCCAGACCCAGACCAGAGCCTGCAGAACTTCAACACAGATTAGAATCAGGATGGCTGAAGACACAAGGGTAAGGCACTTGCAACAGGTCTCCTGAAGGACATCCTAGAGGTGTTTTGGGGGACATCTGAGACTAAATTAGTAAAGTGTCACTCACTGACCATACATGTCTGTAATCTTATCTCCCAAAAGAAAGTACCCAGGTGAGAAGAGGATCATTTAGAGGCACAACAGGCTTCTGGTGGCCTGGAAAGGATAATCAAGAGGCGTAGACAGGAAACTGGACCCAGCAGACCTCGAGCAGACCAAAATGCTTTCTATTAAAGCCTGCTCCCTGAGCATATCTGTAGCCTCGTTCCATGCCTGATGGACATTTCATATTGTTACTGACATGGAAAAATAGCTTGGCTCAGAGTAAAGTCAAGCTGCCACATACTCTGTTATGTTCTGAAGTTTGTTAATGGTAAGAAATTCCACAACCTTATGCTCCTCTCAGGACCAATCACAATAAAGATCAGTTAGAACTGTTCTGTCTCGCTAGCCAATCCTAAACCTGGACTTGAGCTCATTGTAGTTTTTGCCTATATAAACTGGTCCTGAGAAATATTCAGGGTCACAGGTTAGCTTCTGAGTCTAGACTACATCCATGATCAATTGGTCTTGGAGTGTGAAGACAATAAATCAGCCCTATTTAACTAAAATCGGTGGCTTGTGGGGAATTGCAGGCTGGTCTCCAGTCGAGCTGAGGTCTGAACCCCGATGGTCATAATTCACCTACATGGCATGGTAGGCGTTCCCTCATGCTCCTGGAACTCTGGCCCCTGCCTAAGTTACCACCTTCCACAGCCCCCACAAGAGAAGCATAGTCAGTAGTCATGTAGACAATGGCCCAAGCATCTGACCTTCAGGCTAAACTCCTCCCCAGTTACCTAGCAACAGTGAAGACCATAAAAAGGGCTGTTCAGCCCCCACCTCGCTCTCTTACTCTTAGTCTCTTACTTCTTACCCTTCACTCTCACCCTCTCTCTCCCCTCTCTTTGTCTTCTCTCCTCTTTGTCTTTGTCTTCTTCTCTCCTCTCTCCTCTTCTCCTCTCCCCCTCTTTCTTCCTCTCTCTCTCTCTCTCTCTCTCTCTCTCTCTCTCTTCTTTCTACCTTATTTCTCCCTGCATTTCTATAATAAAACTCTTAAACCATAGAGAGTCTCTGCTCCATCAAGATCCGCTGCACCACTCTCGCCAGTGTTGGGAACCTCTTCCCTCATCCCTCTCTCCTATAACCCTGGAGCAACAGGGTGTGGCCTCGGGGTCCCCAGTCGGGGCTGCCCCTTGTCCACCCCCCCACCCCCCGCCGAGTGGGGTCAGAGGCTTAGATGCCCACCCAGGGCCGAGTGGAAAGCGCCTGGCAGCTCTCCCCGAGTCCACCTGCCCAGAGCACAGGAACTCTGGCCGGATATGGGCTATTTCTGCCCCTGTCTTCCCCAGAGCCTTCCCCAGCACCCCCCTTTTTGTTCCCAACAGTGTCTGAGTGGTTTGTGTGGCGATTCCCAGACCTCAACACTTTCCCTGTATGTACACTCACCCAGCTTTCTCCCATCCACAATTATCCCCTCCTTGGTTAACACTCACCATCCATTGAGCAGGACAACTTCTTGTCTCCTTGTCATGGTTTGAAAAAGAATGGCCCCTGCATTTTTTATGGCCCCCTCCTATATTTTAATGCTTCCTCACCAAGGACTGAAAGGATCAGGAGGTATGGCATTGTTGGAGGAAGTGTGTCATTGGGGCTGGGCTTTGAGGTTTCAAAAGTCCATGCCAATCCCAGTGTTTCCCTCTCTGCCTGTAGATCAGAATGCAGCTCTCAACTACACCAGCCTGCCAGCACATGCTTCCTGCCATGATGACAACGGTCTAAACCTCTGAAACTGTAATCCAGCCCCAATTAAATGCTTCCTTTCTAAGAGTTGCCTTGGTCATGGTATCTCTTCACAGCAGTAGAACAATGATTAATACCCTTACAGTTCTTTTTCATCTTCCTCTCCCAGAGGACAGAGGCTGTCTAGTCTGCAGCACCTGTGTCTCATCTGTCTGAGCGCTGGGAATATCTTTTCCCAGTTACTTCTCTACATCTCTCTTGTCAACCAATCCTCAGCCAAAATAGCCTCCTGCCCCTCCTTTGCCCTTAGTGTTCTCTATATCTCCTTCTCTATCTGTTCTCTGTCTCTCCAATACTAACTACTAGTGTTATCCTGAGGGTGTTTTTCCTTTCCTTTTTCCTTCCAATTCCCAAATACAGTAACTAATATTAGTCAATGCACACTATCAGCACCTCCTCCTAAAGTGAGAGTCTTAGTTAGCGTTTGCATTGCTGTGAAGAGACACCATGATCAAGGCAAGTCTTGTTATTTTTTTTTACTATTATAGTCAACACTATATATATAAAAATGATGGACATGTTATTAAATGAACATAAAAAGATAAAGTCTGTTTGTTTGTTTGTTTGTTTGTTTTGTTTTGTTTTTAGTAGAGCGTAAAATCTTGGCTCTTACTGTGGTGCAAACCCAAAATAAGAACAATTTTTAGCCATTGGAGTTCATTGTAAAAGGCTGTACTTCAATGCCCCTCACATCACCAAAGGATTTTACCTCCATAGTAGCTAAGATAAGAGTTGACAGTTTGCTGAGTCAAGGAATGAATTGTAGGCACAATTATTTTGATACAGATTTCCTGCTATGGTCAAAGCTATTTGACTTGAGTGATTATCATCATTCTCAGTCCACAGAGAACAGGTAACATTCATTTAACAAATGATGTGTGTGTTAAAATGGTCTATCCATGAAGTCATTCATCAACTGTTTCAATGAACAATGGTTCTGCTTGGAGGGTGGCACAGACTTTAGGTAAGGGTAAGATTCTGGTTCATTGGCTGTGATGATTTTGAAAAGCATTCATCTCAGAAAAAGAGTAACTTCTAAGGTCATCTTCTTCAAAATTAATACAATAATTATAAATATCAAGCAAAACATTTGGTCTCACTCTTTGTTGTTCTCTTACAAGCCACCTACCAAATTAATTGTCTACATTTCTTTTGGCTGTATAAATAATTTTGAAATATTTAAGCTGTTCTGAAAACCATAGTATAGTGTAAAAACATCAAATAAACAATCCTACTGGCCAGGCAGTGGTGGAGCATGCCTTTAATCCCAGCACTTGGGAGGCATAGGCAGGTGGATTTCTGAGTTTGAGGCCAGCCTGGTCTACAAAGTGAGTTCCAGGACAGCCAGGGCTACACAGAGAAACCCTGTCTCGAAAAACAAAACAAAAAACAAAACAACAACAACAAAAAAACAATCCTACTAATAGAGAGGCTGAAATAGGAGAAGCATGATTTCAAAACCATTAGGTGGTACACAGCAAGACACTGTCAAACAAACAAGCAGAAAGAGTATATGGATTGTACAATATTGGACCTATTTCTTCAATTACCAAATTAGAGCGACCACTGGATGACAGCCAACAAATTTCTAATTCCTCACATTTTTTAATTTAAATTAATTAGGATATGTTGGTAATATTAATTTTCATATTAAGAGATATTAAGGAAAAGTGATTGCTACTTCCTGTTATTTTCGTTGTTAGAGGTGGAATTATGTTTGTGTGGCTATCTTCTTTTGGGTTTGTTGAAAGATTACTTTCTTGCTTTTTCGAGGGTGTAGTTTCCCTCCTTGTGTTGGTATTTTTCATCTATTATCCTTTGTAGGGCTGGATTTGTGGAAAGATATTGTGTAAATTTGGTTTTGTCATGGAATATCTTGGTTTCTCTGTCTATGGTAATTGAGAGTTTTGATGGGTATAGTAGCCTGGGCTGGCATTTGTGTTCTCTTAAGGTCTGTATGATATCTGCCCAGGATTTTCTAGGTTTCAGAGTCTCTAGTGAGAAGTCTGGTGTAATTCTAATACTTGACCTTTTTCTCTTACTGCTTTTAATACTCTTTCTTTGTTTAATGTTGGTGTTTTGATTATTCTGTGTTGGGAGGAATTTCTCTTCTGGTCCCAACTATTTGGAGTTCTGTAGGCTTCTTGTATGTTCGTAGGCATCTCTTTCTTTAGGTTAGGGAAATTTTCTTCTATAATTTTGTTGAAGATATTTACTGGCCCTTTAATTTGGGAATTTTCACCCTCTTCTATACCCATTATCCTTGGGTTTGATCTTCTCATTGTGTCCTGGACTTCCTGGATTTTTTTTTTTTTGGTGGTGGGGGGTGGTTAGGAGTATTTTGCTTTTTGCATTTTCTTTCACTGTTGTGTCAATGTTTTCTATGATATCTTCTGCACCTGAGATTCTCTCTTCTGTCTCTTGTATTCTGTTGGTGATGCTTGCATCTATGACTCCTGATCTCTTTCCTAGGTTTTCTAACTCCAGGGTTGTCTCCTTTTGTGATCTGTTTATTGTTTCTATTTCTATTTTTAGATCCTGCATGATTTTGTTCATTTCCTTTGCCCATTTGATTGTGTTTCTTCTTTAAGGGCTTCTAGCTGTTTACCTGTGTTCTCTTGTATTTCTTTAAGGGAGTTATTTATGACCTTTTTAAGGTCCTCTATCATCATCATCATGAGAAGTGATTTTAGATCCGAATCTTGCTTTTCTGGGGTGATGGTATATCTGAGACTTGCTATGTTGGGAGAATTGGGTTCTGATATGTCTAGTGCTATCTGCCCTCACTATATCTGACTGGAGCCTGTCCTTTCTATGATCCTGGTTGTGTCAGAACTCCTCAGAGTCAAGCTGTCTCTGTGATCCTGTGATTCTGGGATCCTGGGATCCTGAGATCCTGGGTGTGTCAGAACTCCTCAGAGTCAAGCTGCCTCTGGGACCCTGAGATCCTGGTGTGACCAAACTCCTGGGATCCTGGGATCCTGGGATCCTGTGGTCTGGGCAAGTTAGAGTGCCTGGGAGTAGCTCTTCCTCTGGGTATTGTGGAACTGGCTGGGGAGTTTGTGCCCAAGGTCTGCTCAGGGCACAGGCCCAGACTGGAAGGAACCCATGCCACTGGTTGGGTGGGATTCCTGCATCCCTGGATCCTGCTGGTCCCAATTACTCCCAGTGTTGGGACAGATATTGTATCTTCACCTCTGATCCTATGATCCTGGGTGTGCTAGAGCACCTGGGAGTGCAGCTTCCTCTGGGTGTTGTGGGACTGGCTCTGATCCTATGATGTAAGACAAGTCTTATAAGGACAACATTTACTTGGGGCTGGCTTTCAGGTTCAGAGGTTCAGTCCATTATCACAAGGTGGGAGCATGGCAGCATCCAGGCAGGCATGGTGTAGGGGAACAGAAAATTCTACATCTTCATCTGAAGGCTTCTAGGAGAAGACTGGCTTCCAGGCAGCTCGGTGGAGGGTCTTAAAAAGCCCACACCCACAGTGACACACCTACTCCAACAAGGCCACACCTACTCCAAGGCCACACCTCCAAATAGTGGCAATTCCTGGGCCAAGCATATTCAAACCACCACAGTGAGGTACTCACAAGACGATTTCTTTTAATACTACTGTATTTTGATAGTGGGTCTACATTTGATAGTAATTATTTTTGCAGACAGTATTTCTTTCATGTGAACTGTTTATAAGGGAGAAATGCAGTGAGATGGAAAGCATATTAGTGGTTGATTAAAGCTATAGGTGGGGGAAAGGATGTAGCCTAAATAGGTTGTATGATTTGTCTATATTTGTTTGCTTTTTTTTTTCCCCTCAAGGTTTTGGAAGCTTAGCTTTTTGCATGGCCATGAAACTTTTAAGGGATTGGCTTACTAGAAAGTGATTACTTTAGGTTACTGGGGTCCTCTCATGAGATTGTGGGTAGTTCCTATAAGAAAGAGTTGCTGGAAAAGAAGGAGCTAGATCCCTCTGACTTGCACATGCATCCCTGCCATGACATCATTTGTTATGAACCCTCAAAAGAGTCAGCACCATGCAGTCCATGAAGGCTTTTAGCTTCCAAACTGTAAACAAAAATAAGCCTCCTCTGAGCAGACAGTCCAGCCTGGTAATTAGTGAGAGTAACAGTCCAGCCTCTGGTAATTCATGAGCGTTAACAGAAGGCTTTTCACTGTAACATACAGAGCTTCTTCTTGTGAAGAATGAAAAAATGTTTTAAAGTTGACCACAGCTGCCCACATTCATAAATACACTGAGACTGCTGATATATCATATTAGGGCTTCAGAAACATCCACCCCAAGGAGAAAAGCCTGGGAACTTACGGGCCAGAATCCATGTCATTGCCCTCTGGAACCGAATCAATAATGTTCGACAGTGTTTCCAGCTGATACTTCATTTCATTAATCTTTTCATCAACTTCAAGCCACTCTTCAGTGGGTACTTTAGAATAATCGAGGAAGTTTTCTAACTTGAAAATACATATGTCCAAAGAAATGATCAAGTTTGGAAGAACTTTAGAGATACCTAGGAAAATGGGGAGGAAAAAAAATTAACAAACTCTTTGTGATATCATTATTTCAATAGAGTATAAAATCTAGGCGAGGGCAGATTCTCTCTTGTCTCTCATTTACCAGAGAACCTCGAGAGATGCACAAAACACCCAAAGACCAAGTTTTCAGCACAAAGAAGATGTATTTGCCCCAGAGGGACGAAGGGCAGGGAATAAGAGACAAAAACAGGAGACAGAGGGTGAGGGTGAGGGCAAGGGAGAAAAGGAACAAGGAGGGAGAGGGATATTTGTTGGAGGTGGGAAGGGATGACAAAGTATTGCCTCTAGATAGATAGGAGAGAGATGTGGTACACAAGACAATGGCAGTTTATAAAGGTTAAAGGGAAAGCCAGTGTTAGAATGGGATATTAAATTTAGAGTGGGTATGTTAATTAGGTGATCCAAAGGGGGCTTTTGATTGCTGGACTTCAAGACTTTGATAGCTGGACCTTGGTAGTCAGCCTCAGGAGAAGGAAGTGGGCAAATAAGGGAACAAACCTTGAGGGCTGGCTTTAGGAATGTCATCGAATGGTTTAGCAAGGCAGAGAGAATGCGGCAAGGGCAAGGCCTGTCAGCGCCATGTTTGCCATGCTCAAGCTTCTACTAGAGCCCTTCAATTTTTAAATAAATATCAAATAAACACTCTACAGTAAAACAATTGATAATTCTCAGTCAGTTTGAACATTCCTAGTTTCTTATTGATTCACTGGTGAATGTGACCCCTCGGGTGATGCTTCTTTGATGAGTTCATATTCTAATCTTCTTGTTTTCTCCATGGAGAACCCCAGTCAGAAACGACCAACTAGGGTTTTCTGTCTGAAGAGAACAGCAATGATAAGCAACTTCTCCCTGGGATAGTCAGTGACAGTTGAGAGCAGGCAGGGGCGGAAGCCACTTCTGGGTCAGTGATCGAGTCTTTGTAAAGTCCACAGTTTCTAGCCCATGACAACCACTACACCCCAATGTCCCCTGAAGACCAGAATCAGGATCCCACTGTTAACCCAGTAGATTACTTCACTGCGAGATTACAGAAACATGCCTTCTCTGTGTCTCCTCTTGGTTTTGGAACATGAAGTGAAAACACTGCCTTCTTAGAGCTACACAGAGAAGGAACAAGTCAGCTGTGTGTTGTATCCTTGATAGAAACATTCCCACCCCATTCATCAGTGAACCCACCAAGAAGCAGACGGTCTGGTAAACACATTAGATTTCCACTGAACCCCTAAACCACCACACCTTAGAGAATACGGTGGATTTGTATTAGAGATAGATTTGTTCTTGCAATGACTATAGAGACAGGATTCATTTCAATCCAGTCTTTGTTTAAATTAAGGTGGTCTGCTTTAGCCCTAAATGACCTACTAAGGGGAAGGGGTGCTATAACACTCAAGAACAAGTTAAAATTGGTACCAGCTTCTCAGATCATCTCTAGAACTTTCCAGATACATAGTGTCAGTATTTAGTCAGAATACAGCTCACAAAAATAATTGGCTCAGAACTATGACAACAAAGAAGTGATTTTGAGAGACCTAAAGGAGAAACAGCTGTGGCCCAATTATCATAGTTTTAAATCTTAATAGTTATTTAACATTTGAAGTTATTAGGGGTCAGTGTACTGGCTAGTTTTTTGTCAACTTGACACAGCTGGGTTATCACAGAAAAAGGAGCTTCACTTGGGGAAGTGCCTCCATGAGATCCAGCTGTGGGGTATTTTCTCAATTAGTGAGCAAGGGGGAAAGGCCCCTTGTGGGTGGGACCATCTCTGGGCTGGCAGTCTTGGGTTCTATAAGAGAGCAGGCTGAGCAAGCCAGGGGAAGCAAGCCAGTAAAGAACATCCCTCCATGGCCTCTGCATCAGCTCCTGCTTCCTGACCTGCTTGAGTTCCAGTCCTGACTTCCTTGGAGATGAACAGCAGTGTGGAAGTGTAAGCTGAATAAACCCTTTCCTCCCCAACTGCTTCTTGGTCATGATGTTTGTGCAGGAATAGAAACCCTGACTAAGACAGTCAAGGATGAGGATTGTTGGCAAAGCAGTTGCCTAGCATGTACAAGGTTCTGTGATCCTTAGCACTGGAAATAAAAAAGACTGCTATTATTAAATGATAAAATGGAAAAATTTGGTAAAGAATTAGACACTCTTAAGTGTCCAAGTAAGAACACCTCAATCCCACTTGGGAAAGAGAAGAAAGTAATCACAAGTGGGGAGGGAGGGAAGGAATGGGGGGGCTCGGGGGACAGGGGGGAATGAAGGGGAACCTGATCTGGTATTGGGTGAGGGAAAAGGACTGAAGCCCCGAGAGCCAGCAGAAAGAATGTAAACAGGCAATATCAGGAAATAGGAGGTTGGGCAGAACCCCCAGAATGCACCAGAGACCTAGGAGGTGGAAGTCTCCCAGTACTCAAGCCTGACAGTAGGGAGAGAGAACTTACAGAGCCCACCTCCAGCAGGAAGACAGGATATCAAGTGAGGGATGGGGTTGCCATCCCACAGTCACATGTCTGACCCATAATTGTTTCTTTCTGAAAGAACTGTAGGGATGGAAATGGAGAGGAGCCCGAGGAAAAGAAGGTCCAGCAACAGGCCCAAAGTGTGATCCAAACTCAAGCAGCTGAGTCAGATGCAGATATTTGCAACCAATCAATGGACAGAAGCAGCTGGCCCCTGTTGTTGAATTAGGAAAGGATTGAAAAAAGCTGAGGAGAAGGGAGATTCTGTAGGAGAACCAGCAGTCTTAATTAATCTGGACCCCCGAGATCTTTCAAACACTGGACCACCAAACAGACAGCATACACCAGCTGATATGAGGCCCCCAATACACATACAGAAGAGGACTTCCCGGTCTCTATTCATTCAGAAATGACACACCTAACCCTCAAGAACTGGAGGCCCCAGGGAGTTTAGAAGTCAGGTGGGGTGGAGGGTGGGGGCATCCATGTGGAGATAGGGTTGGGTTGGGAGGAGGTATGGGATGTTGAGTGGATGGAGGGTGGATGGGAGGTGGGAAATTGAATATGGAATGTAAAAAATAAATTAAAATCAAATTAAAAAAGATTTTAAAAAGTTTATAAACCCAAGGACTAAAAAAAATAAAATTAAAAATAAAAGCAATACATTGAAATGAACTGTGACTGTGCATGTCTAACAGGTTAGAGAAAGCCCGAAAAGAGGTCTCTGCCAAATGATGATTCCTGTCCGCAAAGGACCTTTAAACAGAAGAAAAGCAAAATGTAGCAGGCATACACTTCTGGTCCCACATTGGGGAGAGAGAAGCTCTCAGAGGCCACCTGGCAAGTCCCAGGCCAGCCAGGACTACAGAGTAAAATTCCAGCTCTAATAATAATAATAATAATAATAATAATAATAATAATAATAATAATAATAATAATAAACAACTAAGAGAAATCTGCAGCAATCACCACTATAAGAAATACTAGGGCTGGTGAGATGGCTCAGTGGTTAAGAACACTGACTGCTCTTCCCGAGGTCCTGAGTTCAATTCCCAGCAACTACATGGTGGCTCACAACCATCTGTAATGGGATCTGATGTCCTCTTCTGGTGTGTCTGAAGACAGCTACAGTGTACTTATATACATAAAATTAATAAAATCTTTAAAAAAAATACTAAAGAGGGGAAATAGAAAAGGGGGACACATAAACACATGAAGTAACCACACGACAAGAAAGGTCTTTTCCAAATACACAAAAGGGAAAGGCTAGTTACTATTCAGTCACAGACTAAAGTCAGAAAAAAATAACAACTACTGGATATGGTGACACATTTTATCCCAATAAGAGGATCTCTAAGTGTAAAGCCAGCCTGGTCCACATATTGATTTTTAGGACAGCCAAGCCTACTTAATAAAGAGATGGTGTCTTTAAAAAAAAAAAAAGGAAGGAGGAGAAGAGGATGAGGGAGGAAGAAGGGGAAGGGGAGAAGAGAAGGAAGGGGGAAGGAGGAGGAAGAGAAGGAGCAGAGAGGCCTCCACACACAGACATGCCAACGACACAATCTGATGGAGGCAATTCCTCATCTGAGCCTCCTCCCTCTTCCCAGATAACTACAGCTTGTGTCAAGTTAACATAAAAACTAACCAGTACACGATAGCTACTTTTAAAAAGACAGAAAATGGCTGGTATTAGCAAGAGTGTGGTTTGGTGGGGGCCTTGCCCTAGAAATGTGGCAGGCAATTTCTTGAAGTGAAAAATTGAACTGCTATGTGATTGAAGCAAGCA
The DNA here is from genome assembly GCA_902729485.2 of Mus minutoides. Classification (NCBI taxonomy): domain Eukaryota; kingdom Metazoa; phylum Chordata; class Mammalia; order Rodentia; family Muridae; genus Mus; species Mus minutoides. Next base: position 12,025 of record CACVCL010031487.1, read on the forward strand.
GTCACATACCTAGGTACATACTGAAAGCAAAACTAAAAACATTTGGGTATTCATGTCCATGGTAGAATTGTTCACAATAGTCAAGTGACCCTGATGTCTTCCCCTGTGTGAGTAGAGAGAAATGAATCCATACCCTATTATTCAATCTTAGGAAGAAAGTCCCAGTGCATTCTGCAACATGGATAAACTTTTTAAAGGATCATACACTAAGGGAAATACACACACACACACACACACACACACACACACACACACACACATTGAGCTATCTTCCCCCATAACTTAAGGCAGTGGTTCTCAATCTGTGAGTCATGACCCCTTGGGCTCTGGATGACCCTTTCACAGAGGTCTCCTAAGATCATCAGAAAACACAGAGATTTACACTATAATTCATAACTAGCAAAATTACAGTTATGAAGTAGCACTGAAATAGTTTTATGGTTGGGGGTCACTACAACATGAACAACTGGATTAAAGGGTTGCAGCGTTAGGAAAGTTGAGTGCCATTGCCTTAAGTGATCAAGGGCAGTCAGATTCCTGGCAACAGAGTGTTGTTGTGGCTGTAGAGCTAGAGAGAGAGGGAGATTGAAGAGTTGTCTAATGGACAGGGTCTCACTTTCAAGAGAAAAAAGTTGTGGAGATCTGCTTGTGTCCTTTACCACTCTGATCCTGGGCTGTGGTCTTGCAGAGTGTTTATGTATCCTAACTAACTTAAATGATTATAATTTTGTAGTATATTTTGAAGTCAGATAGTATAATGACTCCTGCTTTGAAGGTTTTGTTTGGGACTACCTTGTTTATTTAGGGTTTTATTTTGTTGTTGCTGTTGCAGGTACATTGGTTGTTCCATATACATTTTAGAGTTGTTTTTTTATACTTCTTTAAATAATCTTATTAATATTTTCACACATCAAATCACTTTGAATAACATGGATTTTTTAAAAATATTGATTCTTCTCATCCATGAACATGGGCTGCATTTCCATTTCTTTACATCCTCTTTAATTATTTAATTCTTCTTATCCATGAACATGGGATGTGTCTCCATTTCTTTATGTCCTCTTTAATTTCCTTCATCAAAATCCTATGGTTTTCAATTTTGATCTTTCATTTCTGGCTAAATGTACTCACAAGTAATTTTTTTCTTACTTTTTATAGCACTTAGGAATAGAATTACTGTTCTGATTCAATATTGAGCTGCAGCAATGTTACTGATTTTTATGCTGCTCTTGTTTCCTGAAACTGTTGAATTTATTAGCTCTATTAGTTTTCTGGTAGAGTCCTTGGGGTGTTCTATGTATAAAGCGCATGTGGTGGTTTGAATGTGCTTGGCCCTGGAAGTGGCACTGTTAGGAAGTGTTGCCTTGTTGGAGTAGGTACAGCCTTGTTAGAGGAAGTGTGTCACTGTGGGCGTGGGCTTTGAGACCTTCCTCCTAGCAATGTGGGAGCCAGTCTTCTATTTGCCTTCAAAAGAAGATATAGAACTCTCAGCTCCTCCAGCACCATGCTGACCTAGACATTGCCATGCTCCTGCCTTGATAATGGACTGAACTTCTGAACCTGTAAGCCAGCCCCCATTAAATGTTATTTGTAAGAGCTGCCTTGGTCATGGTGTCTGTTCACAGCAATGGAAACCCTAACTAAGATAGCTCATGTCACCTGCAACCAGTGACAATTGAGTTCCTCCCTTTCTAACCTAAATGCATGTATTTCCTTCTCTTGTTTACTTCTCTAGCTAGGCCTTCCAGTATTATTTTGGGTGGAAGTGAACATCACTGTTTGTTACAGGTCTTAGAAAAACCTCAGCTGTTCTTCCACTCAATATGATATTAATGGTTTGTTGCAGGACATTTGACCACACTGAACCCGAGGTTGTGTTGTTTACTGGAAAACCCTGTTTCTAGTTGTGGTGTGGCTCAGCCCTAGCACATACCTTTAATCTAAGAGCTTTCTGCTTGAAAAAATTGTTAACAAAATTAAATAAAGTCAACCATAGGTTGAGAAGTAGAGTAAGCTACTAGCTGACAGGGAGTGAACATAGGAGAAAAAAAAAAACCATAGAGGCTGAGAAGGAGTTAGGAGGACAGATACAGAGACACACAGGAAGTAGATGGGAGGGACATTCAGCTTGGAATATTTTTGAGATGGTGTGGAGAAGAAGAACTTGCTTTTGGGGTGTTGGCTGAGGAGAAAAGTCAGCTGGGTGCTTTTTCTACCTCTCTGAGCTAGCAGGCTCTCACCTCAGCATCTGGCTCCTGAGTCTTTGAGTTTGTCAAAGAACTACCCAGAGAAGCTAGGTAACAAGGAGAGAACAAGGGAGGGATGCATGACTCTCACTGTGAAGGGGAAATAGAACAGAAATTCTGGGTGGATGGGGAAGGGGTGGGAACAGGAGAGATCAGATGTAGGGAGGACAGAGGGAGAGAGTACTGAGAGAGACAGCTGGGATTGGGAGGCATCTCTGGGAAGAGCTAGAAACCTAGTGCATTGGAATCTATGAGGGTATCCCTAGCTAAGACTCCTAGCAGTAGGGATACAGAGGGGGAAACCAGCCATCCTGTAACCAGGCAAGACTTCCAGTGGCACTAAACAAGCCATAAAAGTTTCAACCTACAATTTACCCTGCCTTCAGGATGTGCTGGGGTAGAGGTGACACAGAAATTAGGGGAATGGCCAAGCAATGACTGGTCCAACTTGAGACCCATGCACTGAGAGGGAGCCCACTCCTGATACTGCCTGAAGGGCCAGACACTAGAGGCTGGAGAACCAAGAGACTTAGTACAGAACCAAACACAACTGGAAAAAAAAGTCAATGACATGCTTTCTAATGATATTCTGTTATACTCATAGATAGGTGCAGTCTTAGGGTTTTACTGCTGTGAACAGACACCAGATCAAGGCAACTCTTATAAGGACGATGTTTAACTGGAGCTGGCTTAGAGGTTCAGAGGTTCAGTCCATTATTATCAAGGCAGGAGCATGGCAGCATCCAGGCAGGCATGGCACAGGAGGAACTGAGAGTTCTTCATCTTCATCTGAAGGCTGCTAGGAGAAGACTGGCACTCTCATGGTTAGGAATAAAGTCTCGTTGCCCACCCCCACAGTGACACACTTCCTCCAACAAGACCACACCTCCTAATAGTGCCACTCCCTGGGACAAGCATATACAAGCCATCACAGGTATGCCCTACTGCAATTGTCATCAGAGAGGCCTCACTCACTCAGCAACTGATGGAGACAGATGCAGAGACCCACAGCCAAACATTGGGTGGCGCTTGGGGAATCCTACTGAAGAAGGGGAAGAAGGATTGTAGGATCCAGAAGGGTCAAAAACAGCACACAAAAAAACAAAAGACAAAACAAACAAACAAACAAACAAACCACAGATTCAACAAACATGGGCTCACAGGAGCTAGAGAAACCGAACCTTCCACCAGGGAGCCTTCATGGGGCTGACCTAGGCCATCTGCACACGTGTTACAGTTGTGTAGCTTGGTCTGCCTGTGGGACTCCTAACAGTGGGAGCAGGTGCTGTTTCTGACTCTGTTGCCTGGTTTGGGGACCTTTTACCTCCTACTGAATACTCACTTATAAATGGGCCTCATCTAGCCTTACTAGAGGAGGTGCCTAGTCTTCCTGAAACTTGCTGTGCTATGGCTGGTTGATGTCCATGGAAGGCCTGCCCTTTTCTGAAGAGAAACAGGAGGCGTGGATGGGTAGAAGAAGTGGTCGGGAGGAGCAGAGAGGAGAGGAGGGAGGGGAAACTGAAGTCAGGATATTAAAAATAAAACTATTTTTAATGTGCTGTTTGTACTGGCAGTACTCAGGTGAGGATTTTTACAACTGTGTTTATTAAGGATATGAACCTATAGCTTTTTAAATTGTTTGTTTCCTGCTTTGCACATCAGTAAGAGTGGCCTCACAGAATGAGTTTGAAAGAATTATATCCTCTTTAATATCCTGAAACAATTTCATAGAAAATTAATAGTAAACCTTTGGGAGAAGTCTGTGTTGGACTCACCTTTTTGTACACTGTGTGAAGACTGTTTCTGTATATGCAGCTGTCGGTTGCTGTACTGGTAGAGAGCTGAGTACTAGCCAGACTTTGTTATTAATAAGTCTCTGGGTCATTTGTCCATTGGTGGGTCCAGAGAAGCCCACTAGAAGTCTTCAGCAAGCCATCTGGCACTAGGCTTTACCCATTCTCCATCTGCAGATATACATGAATGGGCATGTGTGATGTGTGCATGGGTGTTGTGGTGTCTGCTTGTGTTTATGTGTGTACGTAAAGGCCAGAGGTCGACATTAGGCACCGTCCTCCAGTGCTCTCCACTACATAGTTTAGATGGGGTCTTTGACTGAGTCTGGAGCTCACCAGTTGGTTAGACAGACTGGCCAGTGAGCCCTGGGGTCCTGGAGAATCCTGGCATTGGGATTAAAGGCAACTCATCACCATGCCTGGCTTTGTGACATGCATGCTGGTGATGTGTCACAAAATGACTCAACAAAGAAGTAGGGGGCTTGGATTGGTGAGAGAGCTCAGTGGCTCCAGAGGACCTAGGTTCAACTCCCATATAGCAACTGACAGCCATCTGTAGCACCTGTTCCAGGGGATCTGATGTCTAACCTCTGCACAGACATGCATCCAAGCAAAACCAACCAAAACTTGAAGAGGCAATGGAATGGGAGAAAATGTTTGCAATTCATGTGCCTGAAAAGTGATTTGTGCCTGAAATAAAAGAACTCTTGTACTTAATAGTAAAAGGACAACACAGTCGTGTGTGTACACACGCGCACACACACACACACGCACACATGCATGTACATGCAGGCCAGCAAGCAATATGAAAGGGTACTTTCCCAAAGAAGGTAGACAGATGGCCAAAAAGACTCATAACAATTTGGGTATCCTTCATTGTCAAGAGACCACGATGAAACAGTATTTCACATCCACTGTCATGGTGAGATGGCCACAGTGGTATGAGGGAAGCAGAAATATCAGAGCCTCATAATTGCTCCTGAGAATATAAAATTGTGTCTACCTCAGAAACAGTGGCAGTCTTCAGAAAGCTAAACACAGAGTCAAATAGCCAAGAGTTCCCTCCAAGAGAAATGAAGACAAGAAAGAGGGAAAAACCCAAATGTCTATCTACAGTTAAAAATATATACAAAATCAGGTATATTCATACAACCTATCTGGTCATAAAAGTGATGGAAGGCTAGCCATGGTGGCAAGTGACTGTAAGCCCGGCACTTGGGGGGCTGAGGCATGAAGACTACAAGTTTGAGGCTAAGTCATATCTTTAAAAAGAAAAGGAGGAGGAGGAGGAAGATGAAGAGGAAGAAGAGGAGGAAGAGGAGGAAGAGGAGGAAGAAGAGGAGAAGATGTCAACAAGGATTCAAGATCAGTCTGGTCTATATAGTGATCTCAGGACATCCAGGGTCACATAGAGATACCCTACCTCAAAATAAGGGGAGGGCAGGATAAAAGATTGGCACATGCTGTAAATACAGATAGAAACTTAATGATGCGATATCAAGAAGCTTGAAAGGGCGTAAGACACATTTCTCATTCCTATGAAAAGCCCAAATGGAAATGTATGGGACAGGAAGTGGATCTAGAAATAGGGTAGGGATAAGGGGGGAAGGGTAGGAAATGAGAGATCCAGGACCAGGACTTTTAGTGAAGTATAATACATTCTGTAAACTCAACTGGTGATCCGTGCAAAAGCCTGTGTATTTTGAATTCACACTTTAGACATGTGGATCATGTTACATATTAAACTATATCTCAGAAAAAAATGATGCTCAATGCTTTATTTGCTTGATAAAACTGTGACAGTTCATACTTAAATTTTAGACTTTAACTTCTAATGAACTCTTTGAATTTTAATGGTATTCATCATTGTGATTACTGTTAAGATTCTTTACATTGCCAAGAAATTTCATTTTCTTTGTTTTGCTTACCATTGTCACCATTTATTCTTATTTCATATTCTCTGTAGAATTTGCTTATGCTTTTGACAATATCTTCCATGTACTCGTGCTCTGGTGGCAACAACCCATCCAAACTTTTATGGCGACTAAGTATCCCAAACCCAATGTCTGTCCAGTTTTCCTGTAAGCGTTTAATCACTTTGAGAGCGTCATATCTGGACAAAAGAAAATCCCCTGTAAACTTCTCTTTCTCCTCCTCCAGCATCTAGAACGTGAAGCAGAGAGAATAGTATTATTGTTATATTATTATATTTAAAAAGAATTAATATCATTAGATTTATTATATCACCAGATATCATCATCGTCAACCAAAGTCTGCCTCGAGTGTCCATCCTCCGTGACTCTCTAGCATTCTGGAGGCTCGTGGGTTATAGTCATTGTCAATGCCCTTCTTGTAAAAGTTTGGGGTTAGAGACCCTCAAGTGCTCCCTCTGGCGTTCACTGCCTACAGTAATGCACCCAACTCCCTTCCGGAGCTTCAGTTTTGAAATGTGGGAGGTTGAAATCATTAAACCTCCATCCTGAGCTGTCGGAAAGAATAAGATGATGTGTGGATTATGTGTTCATCCTGACAGAGTATTTAATAAACTAAGTAAGAATTATTATTATTCCTAGTAAAGCACTTTTCTGTTTTATCTACACATGCCAAAACTGCCAACTAAATCCCTAAAATCTCCTGTCTATAGAAAGGTGGACATCGTCAGTCCTAAGATGATTACAATCAAGTCATTCTAAAAGAAGAGGAAGTGGTACTGGTACGCATCTGTAATCCCAGTGCCAGAAGGCAAGAGTGGTGGGAGGAACTCCAGTGTGTTCTTGGCCACATCATGAGTTCAAGATCAGAAAGGGCTACTCAAGTCCTAATCTCAAAAGCGCACACACATACAAATCATTTCCTGAGCTCTGTATGAGATTCCACTAGGTCATGAATTTGATACTCATTCTTACATGAATTCAATGTCATTATACATTTCCTTTGTCCCAGTACTAAGCCTAACAGTAGTGTGTGTGTGTGCATGTATGTGTGTGTATGTATGTGTGTGTTTGTGTGTGTGTGTGTGTGTGTGTGTGTGTGTGTGTGTGTGTGTGTGTGTGGTACTGATGCTTGAACCAGAGCCTTGAATGTGTCAGGCTCAGTGGTACTATAACATATCCCTGGCCATCATAATGGTGACTTAATTAATACAATATTATTTTCAAAGCTTGAAACTTTAAAAAAAATCATCCTAATAATGTGTAGAACTATAATATACACATAAACTGTTATATACACATATTTTATTGTGTGACATACACAATAAAATACAGCTTGACTTTAAAAAGGGAGTCAATGCTGAGACATGATTGAACCTTGAAGGCAGTATGCCGAGGGAAATTAGCCATTCATAAACGGACAAATACTAAAACCATCAAACTCACTCAGTAGATTTATGCTTGCCAGGGGCTGAGGGGAGGCAAACCCCAGGAGCTACTGTTTAATGAGGAGCACTTCAGTTGGAAGGCTGGCACATGTAGCGGTGTGACTATGCGCCATGCCACTGCCCTATACACTTTAGTGGTTAAAGGTAAAGCTTTATGCTATGTGTATTTTCCCATGCTTTATAAAAAGTAATTAATTTTAAAGGTCCCATTTGTCCTTTACACAAAAGCTATATTCAAGGGGAGCAGAAATGCTACTTGTAACGGGATACTTACCAAGGATAAGAGGCACACTCACCACACAGCCTAAGTTCATTTAGCCCACAAACTGGAAACAGAACTGAAAAATGTTTAACTGTATTTCACAGGCTGTTTCTTTATTTTCTGTCATTCATCATCCTTACACAGCATTTAAAGGATGGCGTTGTGACTTGGCTGTGGGTGAGTGCCGGCGCTGGCACTCTCTGCTGGCAATGGACGACCAGACTAACTTGAGAAAGTCTTACCTTTTCATACTCCCTGAAGTTATTAACGGCTATGACGAATGGGCTTTTCTTACTAGGAATTATATCTTTTCCACTGGAACAAGAAAAGAGCAAGAAAGATCTCAGAATGAGGTATACTCGGAGAAAACCCCCAAGTTCGCACATGAACAGCAAGCACGACCTTTTTACCTTTCAGCATGGCCTCCATGCTGAGCCTCTCTCCTCGTGGGCCTGATAACATAACAAGTGTCTGATTCTAACTAACCAGGTTACTGGGCTTGAAGCCCTCAGAGTAGCTCTTTAAAGAGTGAGCTCCTATTTTGAGAAACCAAGACTGAGGTGTTCATAAGAACTCCTGCTGAGTACAACTGCCAGACAATACAGGAGCGGACAGGAAGCCTCTGGATAATTAAGGCAGCAGCTAGTGAGGACTCTCAGCTGCTCAAGGAGGCTCCCCTTCCGTTCTCTGCCACGTTCTCTGCCACATACAAGGAAAAAGCTGGAGGGGGCTGATTTGGGTTTTTTTCTGTTTTGTTTTGTTTTTTCTATTTTTATTTTTATTCTTTTATATTTTTGTTTATTATTTGTTTAATATTTTGATTATTTGTTTGTTTTGTTTTGTTTTGTTTTGTTTCTCAACACAGGGTTTCTTTGTGTAAACCTGGAACTTCCTCTGTAGACTAGGCTGGCCTCACACTCAGAGATCCGCATGCCTCTGCCTCTGGAATTAAAGGCATGTACCCCCACTGCCTGGCTATTTGTTTAATCTTTTTAAACAACAAAATAATGTCCTTTTGGAAGCTTGAAGATCATTTTATTACAGCTTGAAAGAAAAAGGGGCAAGCGACTTGAAAGTCCCAACAGCTGCTGACAGGAGGGAGGTAGAGCGAGGGAGAACAGTTTGGAGCTGGGCATGGAGATTGTCCAGCAGCTCTAGAAATGGGGGAGGGCAGGAAGGAGGAAGAGGAAGAAAACGGGAGGAGGAGGCGGAGGAGGAGGAGCAGCAAAGGAGGAAGAAGGGAAAAAGGAGGAGGGAGGAAGGAAGGAAGGAAGGAAGGAAGGAAGGAAGGAAGGAAGGAAGGAAGGAAGGAAGGGAGGAAAATGTGTGTGGAAATGTTAATTAAGGTTGAAATCCACCCTGACCAATAGCCTCTGGGCCCAGCACAATATGGAAGACTCTCTTCTTTATCAGGTTTTCTCCTTCTCTGACCTTGTCTGGGGTACTCTAAGCTCCTATACTTGCCTCTACCTAAGGAAATTCATGTAGCCTCAATTAATTTATAGGACCAATTTCCTTACTCCTGACAAAACCTGGTCAGCCGCACCTGAGATTCCTGAAATGCTTCCCCATGCTAATGAGGCATTCCAGGTACCCTAATTCCCAAGCCATTGACTTTTGCCCATACTGGATGTCCCTGCCCTCAGTTCCCCAAAACTTTATAAGCCTTGAGTCACCCTAAGTTGATCTGCCTCCTGATAGCCATCCCAGAGTGGTTTATTCACAGTACCTAAGCATAGGGCTTCCGAACCCCAAACCCCCACACCCATCCCTGACATCAGCTCCCACTACCCTCTGGACTGTATAGAGGCAGGCAGGGAGACCCATAAGAAGGAGGGAGGGAGGGAGGGAGGGAGGGAGGGAGGGAGGCAGGAGGAAGAGAGGAATTAAATGAAAGCAGCAGCCGCAGCCTGGCAGGAGATCAGGAGGACCTCACAGATATTTAACACTGTTTTTCATACAGACCTTGAACACAGGTCCTTTCCAAACAGTGCTCTGGGCCAGTCATGGATATTCTTACCTCTCCCAAACTCAGTGTTAGTAATTAATGATGGGGTTGGCTGAGTTACCAAATGTAATGTAATAAAATCATAAAAGCCAGATCCTCGCAGACCCACAGGTTGTTACTGAAGAACTCCTGCCACTTGATGATCCCAGCCTTCACAGTCTCTGATATTTCTTTCGTGGATTCCTCCGTGCGTTCCACGTCCTGCTTAAACTTGTTCACTAACATTTTCCATTTTTCTGTCAACTTCTCCACCATTCCAAGGTCTCCGGTGTCCTAAAATGCACAGAATCAAGGTATTCACTTATTCATGTAACAAACATTGATTGCCATGTACCAGGCCTTTATTAATAGGGAATTACTTAAAGAATTCACAGGAAGTGGGTCAAAAGTTGAGAAGATGTTTTTCTTTTTAAACACCACTATGATAATGGCTTTCTGCGCTACACGGACTAGGAAGGAGGATTTTTCCTTTGCCCACAGGATTTGTGCACAGGCAAAGGCAGGGACTGGGAAGCCAGGCAGAACCAAATGTGAATTCTAGACAGTGACATCATTTAATCTAAAGTTTATATTTATTGTCCATAAAATAGAGACTCTACTAGATAGAGAAGTATTTAACATTTAGGTGACAGGAGCTGGAGAAGTGGCTCAGCAGTTAAGAATGCTTACTAACCTGCAGAGGGTTGAGCTGGAGTTCTGTTCCCAGCACCCATACAGGGTGACTCACAAGTGCCTGGAACTGCAGTTCCAGAGGATCTGATGCCCTATAGTGGCCTGAGGGCACCTGCACACACGTGCTACACAAACTCATACAGGCACACACACATAAATAAATTTAAAAATAAATACTAAACAAAAATAGTCAAATGAGCCGGGCAGGGGTGATGTACACCTTTAATCCCAGCACTCGGGAGGCAGAGGCAGGCAGATTTCTGAGTTCGAGGCCAGCCTGGTCTACAGAGTGAGTTCCAGGACAGCCAGAGCTACACAGAGAAACCCTGTCTCAAAAAAAACAAAAAAAACCAAAAATAGTCAAGTTACTAGGTGTCCTTCCCTCAGATCCCCTCCTACTCTCCAGAGTTCTTTCTCAAATTTGCTATGTTCAGAAGGGAGGGGTCTAATGACACAAGGTGTAAGTGTTTGTTATGTTCAGAAGGGAGGGGTCTAATGACACAAGGTGTAAGTGTTTGCTATGTTCAGAAGGGAGGGGTCTAATGACACAAGGTGTAAGTGTTTGACTTGGTGAGAAATGCACTAAGGCCAGTTCATTTTCTCCATTGGAGATCAATAAATTTTCTCATAAAATTATTTAAGAATATATCAATAGTGTCTCCTTCTTCCTCCTCTTCCTTCCCTTCCTCTTCTTCCTCCTCCTCATTATCTTTCTCTTCTCTTTCTCTGTAGCCCAGGCTAACCTCAAACTTGTGATCCTCCTGCTTCAGCCTCCTGAGTTCTGTGGTTACAGGCATGATCACAACCCAACCACCACCTCTTATTTCTATTTTAGCTTAATTAGAATTGTTAGACTTAGGTGTATTTTTTGTTACAGTGGAAAGCAAAGTAATTAAGATCCCTTTTCCCTTTCCTTATATTTCTCATTCTACCCACAATAAGGCAGGACTGTACTTAAGAATCTATAGATTTGGCAAAGTCAAGCCTATGGCTTCAACACATAACACATACATCATTTTACCCATGACTTAGGTAAGCTGGGATTTACCTTCGTTGACAGCATTATAATGAAATGCTTAGCATATTTATTCCAGCCTTTCTCACTAAGGTAGAGTTTTTTAGCCAGTATGACTCTATTTCTTTCAATTACCTATAAAAAAAAATGCTATAATCAGGAACCTAAAACATGTTTTAAACACTAAAATTTACTTGTAACATTTTTACATATCAATTTTTATCAGTATTACTTCAATCAAAATGTCTTAGTTCAATAATTAAGTAATTTGCATCATAAATTTATGCATTTCTAAAACTATTAAACTGGAAGTACATCACAGTTCAAGACACATGGGCTAGATGGAAGATCACAGGCTGTTATCCACATAAAGGCACATGGGCTGGGTGGAAGATCATAGGCTGTTATCCACATAAAGGCACATGGGCTGGGTGGGAGATCACAGGCTGTTATCCACATAAAGGCACATGGGCTGGGTGGGAGATCACAGGCTGTTATCCACATAAAGGCACATGGGCTGGGTGGGAGATCACAGGCTGTTATCCAGATAAAGGAAACTCAGACTAATCCTAACAGAGAGGAAAGCTTCAGAATTTCACAAAGATAATGATAGAATATCTGAAAATTGTCAAGAAAAATCAAAATAGAGTCCAGTAGATAAATGTGAGGGCCTGGCTTCAAATACCCAGAACCCAGAGAAAGTCGGCATAAGAGTACATGTCTATATCCACAGCACTCCTGCAGCAAGGAGAGAGCTGGATACAAGAAAACCCAAGACCACCGCCCCCCACCCTTACACCATGCCGCTGTGCTACTGTTAGCACCCCTTACAAACACACGCATGTATACATCATACACAAACTCATACAAACACGTGCACACACACGTGCGTGCACACACACACATACTGTTTTAACATAAATTAATCCAGGAAGCAGGCAAAAGTGCTCCCTGTCACCACCCTTTCTCAATATAGCGGGTAAAGTCTTTGCTAGAGCAGTAATGGACGGGAAGAAATAAAAGAATGACATCAAAGTGTCTCTACTGCAGATGACCCACATGGTCCTCTGTGTGACAGCTGTGCTGATTCGAGTGACAACAGCCCCCACAGGTTCATATGTTTGAACACTTGGTCTCCAGTTGTTGGAACTATCTGGGAACGATTAGAAGGTGTGGCCTTGTTGGAGGAGGTGTATCGCTAGGGGCAGGCTTTGAAGTCTCAAAAGACTGACACAATTCCCTGTGTACCCTTTCTCTGCCTCCTGCTTTTGGATCAGGATGGGAGGCACTCAGCTGTTCCTATCACCATGCCTTTGCTCCACCATCATGGACTCTAACTCTCTAAAATGATAAGCCCAATTCAATACTTCCTTTACTAAGTTGGTATAGTCATGGTGTCTTATCATAGCCATAGAAAAGCAACCAAGACAGAAGTTGGTGCCAGAAGGTGGGTCATTGCTATGACCGTCATGACTATGTGGGTTGTGTTGTTGTTTTGTTTTGAGGAGTGTGGAAGAATTTAGGACTTTGGACTAGAACAGAGGTTGAATGTTGTAAACAGAGCCTAATGGGACATCGTAGTAGGAGGTTGAAAGACCAAGTGCTGAGAAAATGGGAACTGTAGAGATATTGCTCAAGATGTTTTAGAGGGAAACAATATTAAAAACCAAACTAGAGAATATTCTTATGTCTTGGCAAAGTCTATGGCTTCTTTTTGCTTTTGTCTTAAGAATTTGCTTGAGGCTAAATTTAAAAGTTATTGACTAAATGCTTTGATGGAGACTATTTCAAGACAGCTTAATATTGACTCTCTCATATAATTGTTAGTAATCACGCCTAAGCCTATACAGGTCTATAATGAAAATGAACAAGTAAAGGAAAAAAACCCACCAAATGTACTTTGAAGAGAAAAAAAGCCCTGGAAAATCTAATGTTGGAACCACGGCTTTGGGATTTTTTTTTCCTTCCCCCTCATTTCCCCTCACTCCTGTAACCTCTGACCCAACTCCTCCCCATCCACAGTCTCTTCCTACCCCCCCCCCATCTCTCTCTCAGCTGTTGCTGCTGCTGCTATTTGTGCTTGTTGGGTTTTGTATTTCAAGGCAGAGTCTCACTGTGTAGACCAGGCTAGCCTTGGGCTTAGAGATCCACCTTCCTCTGCCTTCTGAGTGATGGGATTATAGGCCACCACACCTGGTTCTTCCCCCTTGTGTCCCGTGTGTCCTTTTACCTAGCCCATCCTCCTTAGCACCAACTTTTACCCTCTTTTATCCTCCTTTCTAGTTGTTCCGGCTTCACCAACATGTACACCCCTCACACACATGCAAACTTTGCAAAGCCTAGGTTTTCCATTTGTTTTTGTTTTTTGAGACAGGGTCTCAATGTGTAGCCCTGGCTGTCCTGGAACTCACTCTGTAGACCAGGCTGGCCTCAAACTCCCTGGGATCTGCCTGCCTCTGCCTCCCAAGTGCTGGGTTAAAGGTGTGCACTGCCATGCCCAACAAAGTCTGGTATTCTTGACTGACAAGACACTGGACTCTTTTAAGTTTTTAAGAGCAATAACTTTAGGAGCCAATGAGATGATTCAGCAGGTAAATGAGCTCTGTGCCAGCCTGACAGCCTGCCTTCCATCCCAAGACCCCACAGGAGAGAGGAACTCCCAAAAGTTATCTTCTGACTCCCATATATATGTCGATGTGTGCTGTTTCACATGCTCATGTATACACATACACAAATAGTAAATAATATAAAAACAAATGAACAAAAGTAGCTGGGGCTGGTGAGATGGCTCAGCAGTTAAGAGCACTGGCTGCTCTTCCGGAGGTCCTGAGTTCAAATCCCAGCAACCATATGGCGCTCTCAACCATCCGTAATGGGATTTGAAGACAGCTACAGTGTACTTACATATAATAAAATAAAATCTTTCTTAAAAACAATAGTAAATTTGTCTTATTTTTATTTCACCACCCAGGATGTGTCCTGATACATAACAGGTGCTCAAAGTTTACTATAAAATGAAAAATTGTCTTCCTTAGTTAAAAAAAAAAACTAATACATAACTGTTAAAAATCAACTCAAATAATACATGTTTAAAGTAAAATTTCAAAATTCTTATTAATACTAAATTCCAGCTCACAAAAGAAAAAAAATCTGTGTGATTAGCCTGGCATTTTATCAATAGATATATTGATTACATGTACATAATTTTATGTACATAAGATAGTCTTAATTGAAAATATATTTTATACTTGTAATGGTATGTAGAAATGTATATTTGCAACATATTATTCTAAAACTTACTTTTTCACTTGTAACCATCTTTCCATGTCCATAACAATTTTGTTGTTGTTTTATTTAATTTTCACTTATTGATCTGCATGCACTTGTGCCATGATAGAAAAATCAGGGTTGGTTCTCTCCTTCCACTATGTGGGACCTGGGTATCAAATGCAAGTCATTCGGCTCACGGGCAGGTCCCTTTCCCTGCTGGGCCATCTGTCTCAGGTAGCCCAGGCTGGCCTTGAACTTGAACTTGATTTTGAACTTCTGATTCTCTACCTCCCAAGCACTGGGATTGAAAGCATATACCATATCATTTATCTTTACTTATTATTCCTTTGTTTGGATAACTACAATTTAACACCTTTGCTGGTGGCTTATTTCTGTTATTTCAATATTTTTGTAACCATAAGCAATATCAGAATTAATATCCACATCCTTACTCACTTGCACTGGTATTTCTCAGGAATATATTCTTGTCAACGAAATTTCTTGGTTAAAGGGCCACAGATTTAAAATACCAATTCTCCTCACCATAAGATGGGGTTACATCCAAATAAACTCATCATAAATTGAGAATACATAGATGCCCTAATCTACCAAATACGTTGTAGCCTAGCAGCTTAGTGCTCTGCAGAGTGTGGGCTGCCCCCTCTCAGCATCCTGTGGCTCATTAGGAACTGTGGCCACTTGCTGCTCACTGCAGCTGCCCAGACTGAGGGGAAAGTACTACATGATACACTGTATTGACTATTGTACTAACAGAGTATTGTATACAACTAAGTATACAGAGCATCTGAGTGCTGTACCGCGAGAGCATCATTTGGTATGTATATGTATTGTGAGACTAGAACAAAATCAAGTTTTGAAGCACAGTTTTGATTCTGTCCATATTTCACAGCATCATTAAGCTGGAAATCAAGTCCTGAGTCAAACTGTCTTAACAGGTTTATGCATATTGTTGTCCAATAAATCTCCAAAATGGTTGCGTGCTGTGTATTGCCATTAGAGGTGTGTGAAAGCACCCATACTTATCATCTGTTTAGTGGCTGTGGATATGATAAGCCCTATGATCTAATTTCTCTCCATTTTACAGCTTGTTATTAGTGATGCTGGAAATGTTTTATTTATTTATTTATTAGCCACTTGAATTTTTTACTCTGAAGGATCTGATCATATTGCTTTATTTTTTTCATTTTAAAGTGTGTCCATTAGATTATTTTAGTTTTATTAACTGCATATATATGTATACATTATTAAAAGCCTAAAACCTAATAACCAGCAAGTCACTAAAATTTTAAATCAAATGTCAGTATTTCAAGATTTATATACATATGTGTATATATATATATATATATATATATATATATATATATATATATATATGCCATATAATATATGTGTATATACACATATATATATCAACATTTTCTTCTAGTCTGTTATATATTTTTGGTTTTGGTAACTGTTGTCTAATACAACATTTCAATTTCAAAGTTTCCTTTCATGTCATAGTTACAAAAGAACTTCCTCACCTCAGTGTTATAAAAATATTCATTTATACTTGTGACTGACTCTAATACATTTATAATGTCATGGTTTTTATATTTGAAGTTTTAATCTTTTCTTGGACTTAAACTCAAGTCTTGAGTCCACTGCCCTTACGACAGCTATACATTTTGATAAGAATCTCTTCTGCATTTTCATCCAAGCAGCTGACAAGCCACACAGCACATCCACCATGCAGGCTGTGTGCACAGAGAACCCAGGGACCTGCCACCAGTGGAATTTTGAACCAACCCAGTTAGATCCAGTTTCTTGTGTTTGTATGTTTGTTGAATTTCCTGTGGGTCATAATTCAGTGTTAGTACCGACTGGTCCTTAGTGTCAGCATAGAGAGCCAACACATGCCCATTTTGGAATGTAGAATATTGTGGGATTGGCTGCCACCACAAAGCATTGTTGCCACGTTCATGGGTTTCCCTCATTCAATCTGCTGGCCAAGGTACTATAACCAGTGTGACATGACTCTCAAGGATCCTGATGTGATTACATGAGATGAAAAAGTAAGACATTAGAATTAGTATTTGTTAGCAATACTACCTTTTCTAAGGAATTAGTGTACATTTTATCTATAAATTGGCGTGCATTATATTTACAAGTTTCAATATATGCCCAAAACAAATAAAAAACAATTTATAGTCATAATTTTTAAGTTCTGGTTAAACAGCCCAAATTGTACAATAGCTAGTTACAAACAGAGGGAAGAAACTTTCCATCTTCAGTGCCCACAAAACCTATGATATTCATCAATAGATATGCTCCTCCTTCTTTTTGTGCCTTCTGTATGTTTTTTTTTTAAACTATGAAATAGGCTGGGCAGTGGTGATGCACACCTTTATCTCCAACACTCTGGAGGCAGAAGCAGAGGCAGGCGGATCTATGTGAGTTTGAGGACAGACTGGTCCATGGATGAGTTCTGGGACAGCCAGGAATACACAGAGAAACCCTGTTTCCAACAAAACAAAACAGAATTGTCGAATGAAACATCATCCAATATAGAAGTCTGAGTTACAAGGCCAGATGAACAAACCTTTAGGGCTAGTTCATATGTGGCTGAGCTCCAAATGTCTCTTTCAGTCATTAAGAGTTTAATATCACTCTCCATCCTTCCTCTCTGCATTGTATATAAGTCATGGTAGTCTTCTACTATTCTGAAAGAAAAGTAAGAAGTATCTATTTAGATACCTTAAAATACTGTTAAGAAAATCAGCATTCTTTTCCTTCAAGCCCCTTCATAAGGTAACCATGGCATATTTGCTGTATATATTTGTAATATTTTTTAGAGTGAAATTTTAAAAGTTCACATTTTATTTACAAATATGATTGTCGTGATAAAAAACAATTAGCCCAATATAACCTTCTAAACACCATTGTATCCAGTGAAAACTTCAGAATAATCCCCAAGAGATGGCTGGATGGGTAACACACTTGCCTTGCAAGCCTGGTGGCCTACCAGAGTTCAGGGCCCCAGGAACAACGTTGAAAGGCTAGATGTAGTATCGTGCATCCACTCTCAACACACCAAAAATGAGACAGGAGTCAGAACTGCCTGGAAGTCTGCTCAATAGATACCACGGAGTAATTAGTACAGTGGCAGAAACAAGAGAGACCCTGGCTCAACCAGGGTGGAGGACAAAAACTAACCCTGTAAGTAGTTTCCTCACTTCCATACGTGTGTTTGTGTATGCGTGAGTGTGCACACACTTGTGTACATGCACACACACACACACACTAATCACACACAGTTTTTGAAATTTTTAAAAATTTAGAATGCAAATAGAAGTTCAGTAGTTTTATTGTTAATCTTCTTTTTTCTTTTTCTTTTTTTCTTTTTTTTTTTTTCTTTTTATGAGACAGAGTTTCTCTGTGTAGCCCTGGCTG